>CAJNIZ010002581.1:1176-12524 GCA_905231905.1 Symbiodinium pilosum
CCGCATCTTAGTTGGGTTTCCCCTATCGGTAAACAACACTTGTGAAGGGTATCGGTGTTGGGTTTCCCCTATCGGTAAGCAGGGTTTGCGTGAAATTATAAAGCATGGCCGCCCGAAGACTAACTCCTTTCATGGAGATTAACGGTTGTGGCTCATATGGGCTTTGCATTGGGGACCCTTGAAGGAGCCTGGGGATATTTGGGACTGCGAAGGAATTATGAGGGTCCCTGTGCATGATTCTGCAAGGGAGATTCTATAAGTGAATTCACGAGAAACTCCCACATAGATCATATCAGATGAACACTCCAGAAATACCACTTGACTGGCCTAAAACCCCTCTATAAGAAGCCAAAGCAAACAACATGAAAAAGCGAAGGATCCTTCGAGAGCGGAATGCTCAACAGCTGCTCGATCCTGAGCCGGGGATTTTGCCAAATGGAGGAGCACTACGGAATTTCTAGGGGTATAGGGGGGCTGTAAGGGGTCCTTTCGGGCAGTCTGAAGTGCTTGCTCTGAGATATACGAAGCCGTTTTCTCAAACCCAGTTAAACAAATCCAGGCACGGCTTTCCCAATGCTACAGCACTGTCGAATATGAAAAGCCACGCGCTCCTTCCGATCCGTTGCAGTACACTCTGAGTGGTTTAGGGTTTAGGGTCTGGGTAATGTTACGGTTATACTGGGGTTACATTGGGATAATGGAAATAGAATGGCAACCACTGTGTAGGGTTTAGGGGTGGAAAGGCACAATCCAAAGACAGTTACTCCCTTCCTGTTCTCCTGTCAGTGTCCTGGACAAGCCTGTACCTCCTAAAGCGCCCAGGGCTGAAGTAATTTCTGGAAGCCTGAACGCTACATATCCCTATAAACCAATAAACAACCCTCATATCACTACATAGGATCTTCAACAATCAGGGGTACCATTTTGGGGGTCCCCATGTTCAATATTGGGGTCTATCTTGGACCCCATTTTTGACCACATAGGCCCTGAAGTAAGTCCAGAATCTTCTTGTCTCGGTCCAGCGTACGCCAGGCCTTCAGTGTTTCGTTGTCATCCTTCGCGGTTTTGAGGTTTAGGCTTTATGGTTTAGGGTTCAGGGTTGTTGAAGGCTACAGCCCCTTTACGGTTGATCCACAAAAGTCCTGAACCCCCCGGTGACTCCCAAATCAGCAACCCTAAAACCTACATGGCAGCTTCCCCAAAATAAGGGACCCCAGCAGAGACCCCGAACAAAATCCTTATATAGTATGAAGGCCCCCCAAAAGGTACAAGGAATTTTTGGGAGACCCTCATATCAACCTTGAGCCCCGAACCCTAACTTAGGATTTAGGGTTTAGGATTTTGGGTTCAGGGTTCAGGGTTTAGGAGGTGGGGTTTGGGGTTTAGGGTATGGGGTTAGGGCTTAGGGAATCTCGGCTTCCACGTCCTCTCCAGCTGCTTGTCGAATTGATTCTACAAGCCCTACAGAAGCCCTACATAATCCCCAGGTATCCCTACATGCCCTCTGTACATTCCCCGACCCGCTATATACATGTACATATATGTCTGTATGTTTATGGTAGTTTCCCCAAATAGGGTATCCAAATATGGACCCAAAAATAGTGTAATCCTAACTATGGGGACCTCCAAAACACTATTTCCTAATTTTGGGAAACCCTCAACCCTAATCCCTAAACCGTATCTATCTTTCAATATATATATATATGTATCCTGTACACCCCTGCATAACCACCATAAATCCCTTTACGGGGACATATGCCAAATCCCACAGGCCCAAAAGGACTCTCTGCCTGCCTTGGGCTCTCCCTCTGGCTCGGGCTCGCCACCAAAGGCGAAGCCATGCATTTTTGGGGAGGCGGAGGGTTTTAATTAAGGTCTAGGGTTTAAGGTTTAGGGCTTGGGGTCTAAACTCCTAGTATCCACCTTAACAATCCCCATAATGCTCCCCTAAATAGTACCCAAAATAGCCCTCTTTCAGGAGTCTAGACTATACCTCAATTGAGGTTGAAGGGGTGGTGAAGATGTGGAAGCTCTACACACGGCTGGGGTTTAGAGTTGAGGGTTTAGAGTTTGAGACGGATTTTTGCCGTGAATTTTAGGTTGGCATGCTAGAAAAAAAGCGTTTTGCGTTATAGTGAATGCAGACTATCTGCTCACAACCTGGGTTGTTCTCTAGTTTAAGTTGTTGGTGAGGGCTTAAGGTTTAGGGTGTGACCAGGGGTTTCGAGTTGAGGGTTTAGGCCTTGGAATTTATCCACGGAGGCTCTGACTGCAGCTATCCTGCTCCTAGGAACTTGCAACTACCCATCAACCTATCAACCTCCGTCTCAAAGTGCTGTCCTGGCTGCTACCAACTGATATTCTGGAAAGCTTACGGCTCACGGCTATCGGGCTGTGCACGGGCGGCTGTGGTATTCATTTTGGGGAGGCGCCTTTTGCTGTCTCCAGCCTCTACCAACAGGTTCGTAGAGTGGCGAACAACAATCTCCGCACAATGCTGCCTATACTGACCATACTATCCACCGCGCGCAAGAAAATGGAGGCGCTTCAAACTTGGCCAGTGGAAGAGCAAAAGGGCTCAGCAGGAAAACATGACAGTGGATGTAAAGAAGAAGGATTCGACTAGTTTGAGCCCGCACGATAGGCACAGTTACGAACCTGTAGAGAAGCGAGCCCTTCAATGACAATGACAATGCTATATGAAGATATATGAATCATAGCAGGAAACAACAAAGCAAAGCAATAGGTTTGGCAATGCCAGTGCAGTAGCGGAAGGGTATGTGCGCTGTTCTCATGATAGCAGTTGTGGCACAGGAATCTTAACGGCAACGCAGACAGATCCACACATCAAATTGCATCATGGCAGCACGACAGAGCGAGATGCCTACACCTTGGACCCTCAACCCCAAATCCTGAACCTCTGAAATTCGAACCCTCAGCTTCTGAAGCCTAACCCAGGCCATGAACCTTAAGTCCTGAACTCTAAGCCTACCCTAGATGATAGGTTGTCAGATGATGATCGCTTTTTTGCCCCGACTATATCTGACCACCCCGGCCTAAACCGTGGACCCTCAACCCTAAACCAATCTTGTACAATCCCATCTTAAACCCTAATATGAGCTATAGTCTAAACTCCTAGTATCCCCCTTCATAGCCCCTATAATAATCCCTACATAACCCCCTTTAAGGAGTTTAGATTATGGCTCATATACCCTCGTTTCAGCCCTAAACCCAAGCAATGTAACGGCCTGCTCGCTAGTCAGGTCCAGCTTTGCAGCATCCTCAAGGCACAAGGCACTTCTTGGTTTAGGGTTTATAGGGTTTAGGGTTTAGGGTTTATAGGGTTTAGGGTTTAGGGCTTAGGGTTTAGGGAATGGGCTTGTTCAGGTTTGGGGTTTAGGGTCTCCCTTTCAAGGGGCTGTAGGGGTGATGTAAGGATGAAAAAGGTTTAGGGCTTATAAGATTTTGAGAAAGTAGGGGGTCCCTTGTTCGGGGTCCCATCTGAGGATTATAGCATATGGAGGTCCAGACTGGGGCCCCTGTTTAGCATCTGCAGCTTGGGAAATTGCTTTTAGGGTTTCTAGGGTTTACTGTAGAGTTGGGTCTAGGGTTTAGGGGTTTAGGATTTAGGGTTAAGCACTCAAGGAGTCAGTTGAAGGTTGAGGATCAAGGTCAACGAGTCGACGAGTGAGGGCTTAGGATGCGGGATGAACATACCAAAAACACGCGCCCCTTTGAGGAGTCCTAGAAGGAGGATTACCGTGATCATCGTACTTGCGGGATACAACTGAGACCCCAACCCCAGACCCTAAACCCCAAGCCCATATGAGCTATGGCCCAAGCTCCTAGTATCCCCCTTCATAATCCCTAGAATACTCCGCTATATAATCCCCGATATAACCCCCTTTAAGGAGTTTAGACTAAGCGCATATCAATCGTAGCTTGTGGTTGGCCTGTTTCAGTCTACCTGGGGCTCTGCAAAAGCAGGTTTAGGGCTAAGCGGGTCCACAACAGACCGACGTTTTTGGGGGTTTCCAATTGCATTATGTTGCCGAACATGTCGGGATGCAGAGGGGGTGGGGGTTGGGGTGGCGGGGGGAGGGCAAATTCAGTGCATTTTTGAAGCATACATCTCCCGGCATTCCTCCAGCAAGATTCTTAAACTGGGTGTAATTTCATGATATGAGGAGAGAATGTTGCGCAGCAGCCTTGAAGTAGGTCCGCAGCACGCACGAGCATTCACAGCATTTGGCTTGGCTGAGTTTTTGGAGTTCAGGGTCGAATTCCGAAGAGAAAGGAAGCAACACTTCTGCTAATTGTAGCGCTGATTACGACGTGCGCTCACTAGACACAGGTGCTGCCCGCATTGGCCATGGAGACTGCCATTTGCAAAAACTTTTTTGGTTCCATGGCAAGTATGTCACAGCTTGACGCTGTTGATCCTGCTGCGGCTCACTACGGCTGTAGGGCCAGCAGAGTTGTTCCATTTCTGGACGATGCCAGGGGTGGAGTTGGACGACCATCACATGGTCTGATGTGTCAACAGTATGTGTTCCAGTTCTTTACTCGCTTTCACCATTAGGGAGCATGAAAGCTCTCATATTGATTTTGGGGGCGCTTTCTGAAGCAAAATCGCTTCGAAGCTGGAGACAACTAACCGTCTACCCGTCAGACAGGAGAAAAGTACTGCGCATGCCACGCATCGGCGTCGGTTCGCAATGGACCCGCCAGCGTTTAGGGTTTAGGGCCTTCTCCTACCACTAGTTAGCAAGGAATGAGAGACTGGACTCTTATCGTCATCCCCACAGAATCCGCAGAAATATAGTGGGTTCCATGTTCTTGTCCGTTCCTGCACGGCCTGCAAAACCGAGGGGGTAAGTTCTGAATGACCACCATACCCTAAACCCTAAACCCTAAACCCCAAACCCCAAACCCTAAACCCTAAACTCCAAACCCTAGACCTTAAACCCATAACCCTAACCCCATGGGAACCACTACAATCGCTCCAAGACTTCCCTGCTGAGAATCAAATCCCGGCATAAAAATTGGCTGCCGACAGGAGGTTTAGGGTTTGGGGTTTAGGTTTAGGGTTGGGGGTTTGGGATTTAGGGTTTGGGGTGGGGGCCCTAGGGACATAACATCCAGAGTGGCGGGCTCCAGTTCATTCTACACTTTCTTTGCCATTCGAGTCTCCGCTATTGAGGCAACGACCCGTAAAGTCTAAAGCATAAAGGCATCTAACAAAGAGATGCAAAGCAACAATCGACCCCAATCTCTCTGACACCTCCACATCCAAAAATTCTAGGCCAGAACTCTCGACTACCCGAAATTCACTCTCGTAACTGCTGTGGAGATCGTCAGACAACCCCATTTGTCATCCTTTCAAGGTCAGCCATCTCAGGGGAGGCCTACTCAGAAGGCTGAGAAGCCGGCAAGTTGTTTTCGTAGATCCTGCTGTTTAGGGTTTTAGGGTTTTAGGGTTTAGGATTTTGGGGTTTTAGGGTTTTAGGGTTTAGCGCCTAGGAGCTGGGATATTCTCCATCCCTCCCCCTGATATTAAGACCCACACCCCCCCTAATGTTAAAGTTGCGCAAGATACTATGATATACCACAATGGGGAGTATTTGATACTAGGGGGTGGGGAGGTTGAAAATGAGCGGGAAGGAATTAGGGATGTTGGCATAGGAATTGCTGTATGAGAATGAACAAGACCAATAATTTAGGATGCTGCGGTCAAGGTTCAGTGACTCAGGGATGTATGGTGGTCCAGTTCATGTTGGGGCTTGACTGATCGCCTTTCCCTTAAACCCCCCTCATAATAACCCACCCTCAATATACCACCATCATATATTTGGGTGATATGTAGTCTTAAGGCCTCAGGGGGACATCCTAAGAGTTGATGCAGTCTCACAGCTGAATCCACAACCCTGGGTCCCCGGGACTCCGGATCCCTGTCAGCCCCAAGAAAGGGGTTTAGGGATAAGGGCAAACTCTGCATACCCCGACATCTCATGAACGGTAAATACATATCAAAAACTATAATTCATAAAGTAAGCGGACCCCTGAACCCCCCATATTCAAAAAAACGAAGGCCTCTTCAATCTCTTGAATGTCTCCCAGCATGTTTTGGTAATTGTCTGTCTCCGACTTCCTGAGCTCGAGCAGTATGGGTGGTCGGGCTGGCCCTTTGGTTAAAGATTTGGGCTTAAAGGATAGGGCATATCATAGGGATATTATTGGTATTCATAGGGGTTAGGGTTCCCCAGAAAATCAGGGTGCCTTTTTTTTGGGTGTCACTACCATAATATTTTAGTATTTGGGGATCAATTTAAGGAAGCTACCAGTTATGCTTCCTGGAGCGCAGGCTCACAATCTCATGCCAGGGGGGCTGCAGGCCTTTAACTCACCGCTGCTTAGTATGGAATTAGAGAATATAATCCTATATAGTCCCTATAATCCCTTGAAGGATTATAGTACATGCCCTAAATTAATGTGGAAATAAAGCATCGCGGCATAATCAGCGAGCTTCGCGAGTTAGGTCACACTTCCCATAGCTGCCTGCAAGACCTGCAAGACTGGCGCTAAGGAAGTAGCTGCGCAACCCTAAGCCCTAAACCCGTAAACCCAAGTAGTAAAAGGTTCAGCCTACTCCCTGCACAAGACCAGCGGCTGGCAGGAATTACAGCTTATGCTTTACGTAGGGATCAGAATGACAGAAACATTTCAAGGACAGGAACCAGATTCATAGGTTCCAGGGTGCCAGCAGTAGATGGGGATTTGATGGGGGGCCCTGAGAGATCGTGGGGGAATATATAGGGATGGTTTACTCGAAGCCTTCTCCAATATGTTTTCATGGGGCTATCGTACAATCCTTGAGAGCCTTTGGGAATATCTTGGCTGCTCTCAATCTTGGGCCCTCCTGGCATGAGCTTGTCCTTCCATGCCTACAACGGCTCCTAGGGTCTTCTTTCTGAAAAATCATGAGCCGACGATGTCCAGACCACTGTGACTGCGTGATCCACGTAGTTGGCGGTGGAAGTATTAAGATCCTGAGGACTTGCCTAACACCTACCACTTCCACGCAGGTACAGCCATCAACATGGGCCTCGAGACAGAAATGGAGATCAGGATAAGCCCATAAGAGAGTCTAGCTGATGTGAGATGTCTGGTCAAAAGCATGTCCGACAAGTTTATGCATTTTCCATAAGAAGTCAAGGCTTGAGGATGCAGCTCTGCGCCTCAAGGCCTCGGTCCGAGCCCGTACACTATCCGAAAAGCACCCCAATCTCTTGACGTGTCGCACTCGGTCTGTTCTTCAACGTTTTTCTGCACGTGGCAAAGCCGACCCTACAGAAGGGGCGGCAGGTACTGTGCTTCGCGCTGAAGCAACAGCTATGGCAAATCCAGCAACTAAGCCGTGCCCTTTCGCACTGGACATCGCAATATGCCAAAATTTCATATCTTCCTCCGTGAACAAAACTCTCCGTGTTGGGGAGGCTGTGAGACAGCAGGATTCTGTTGCAACCCACCACATCAGCAGAAATTGGCGGACGGTCCCCCGAAGTGTATAACTTCCTGTCTGCTAAACAGGCCTGTCATGAAACAGGTGTGTTATTCCCTGGAACTATCTGGAGCTTTTCTCAACATAGCTCTTTAAGGGCTGATGCCAGAGGGTCACAGCATCCTGGATGCTACTCACAGCTCTTCTTTCTTGACCTTGCGGTGGTCCAAAGGGTTGGGACATTGGTACCCTTTTGGGCGTCCCGGAACTGCAGATGCTGGTTTGTTCAAGGCATATGAAGGGCTCTTGGTGCATGCCCTTTTCAGGCTCCCTATCCCTTCTCCCAACTACCGAACACGCCCCACCTCCTCTCATCACATTGTGCTGTAAGTGAGGGGATGGTGGATGGAGGATTAGGCTTGTGTAGGGCGCAGAGCCACCCTTCATCGCTTGGTAGTCCCCATCTAGCCTAGGGTTCCCATGGGTACCCCCAGACACGGAGCAAGTGCTTGCTGCTCACCAACTTATTTACACGATGATGCCTGGAAACTACACTGCAAATCATTCTTGGGGGTTCCTACTCCATGCAAACGTGAGTGAGGTATGCCGTCGCAAAACTCAGCCAATTTCTTGTTTGCGATGCGAAAGGCCACCTCCAGGAGCGCAGTTGCGATACAAGTCCAAAAACACATGGGTGGTTGTCAACATTCTGGTCCCTTCTCGGCTCCCAATTATACTGGAAAAGAAAATGGACACTAAAATGATGGGTTATGTAGTGTCTAGCGTTTAGGGATAGTGCAAAAGAAAATGGAAACTACTATAGGATGCTGGGGTTACATAATGGAACTTAGCATATTGGGGTTGCATAATGGAAGCTACTATAGTATATTGGTAGCCGGACCCACGCGCTCCTCCTACGTCCTGAAAGCGCCTTTTTGGCAAAGCTCAACCCTGCCCTCAAAAGACGACCAAACAAGGAAACACCTCTTCAGAACCGTGAGAATGTCCCAGGGGCACCTTCTGACCAAAAAAGCTATGTGAGCCAAACAGCCAGCTAGATAGTTCCTGCAGAACATCGGCCCTAGGTAATCCTATAGCCTATAGCATCTGTACATAACCCTCAGGTAACACATGATGACCTTCCCTTGCTGTAGCAGTGCCTATTGCAACATTTCCAGTTTCCTGCAGAAGTGCTGCGCTCCTGCGCACCACGATAATGATCAAGCCCTACGAATCATACTTCATAACATACCATCCCGTGTTACTGTTCCCCCGGCATACTCATAATTCTGTGGTACCCTAAACCCGAAACCATAAACCCTAAACCTTAAACCCTAAACCCTAAACCTTAACCCTGAACCTCCAAAATGACCACGAATCGAGGCCGGCACAGTCTTTCGGTAGGACTTCACAGCCTTCATGAGACCGAGCCCGCTGTCCTCCGAGTCCCATGGAGGGTTTAGGGTTTAGGGTTGAGGGTTTAGGGCTTAGGGTTGAGGGTTTAGGGTTGAGGGTTTAGGGAACCCTGGAACGAAAGACTACTGTCCTTTTTAGAGGGGGCACGACAGGGTTCCACGGTAGTTTGGGGGGGGTAGGTTTGTGGTTTCAGTCTTGGGGTGTATTTATGGTTTGTGGCCTAAGGGATCATGGATTTACATGTAGCTACTCATGGTAGCCAGGAATCCGAACAACCACCATAGCAGGGATAATTGAAAAGAACATGGAAACTGCTATAATATATTGGGGCTTCATTGGGATAATGGAAAAGAAAATGGAAACTGTCATGGTATACATATATATATATTGGTAGCCGGAACCTTTCATGACAACCCAGCAACTGTCCTTGATTTTCTGCTTGGTCTCCGTAAGCTTCTTCTCCGACTCCTGCCAAAACCCTGAGCCCTACCCTAAACCCTAATGTATCCTCAGCCAGGAGCTGGTCCAGGGGATTCCAGCTGGGTGGCTATACTGTAGATGCCTTGGATGCTAGGTTTTAAGGTGTAGGGCTAGAAGTGGCTGAGACCCATTACCCCCCAACTAGTGGAGAATCAAATGGAAAACAGGAAATGGACAATGACATGGCAACAGCTTCGATGTGCAAGGTCCATAGCATGAAGGGCAGGATTTAGGGCACCAAGTCCATGTTCTCGCACCCAACAACTGACCAGTTTTTTAGATAACCCCTGTGAGAAATGCCAGAAGCGCAGGAAGCTCCCTCCAGCAAATTCTGACAGCCCTGAACTAGTACATTATAATAGATAATGGTATATTATAAACTATTATAGCATAATTATGGCATATCATGGAACATTATGGTATTTTATGGTATATACTTAAGCTTTAGGGTTTAGGGCTTGCTGTAGGGGTTGCTCGTTTTCTTGCTCTTACCCAGACCCCTGGGTGGATCTAAAAATTAGATCCCTGTATAGACCCATTATAACCCCTATATAATCCTTATATAATTCCCCCTATGGTTCTAGGGATCTAATTTTTAGATCCCTTTGGGGGTCTGGGTACTTGTTACCCTTGCAACCCAGATCGAGTTCATGAGCCCGAGATCGAACTCCTAGGTCCGTTGACCTGGAAACCTTGCCTGGACCCCAAACCATGTAGGGTTTATATGTAGTGACTATATAAGGATTATAGGGAATATATTGGGGTCATAAAGGGATAATGGAAAAGAAAATGGAAACTACTACAATGGGTTATATAGGGGTCAAGGCTGGACCCCAAACCATGTACACTCCTGGGTACTAACATGCAAACCCAAAAGGGGCCCTGTAAAGACTACAGTCCCTCTAAAATGGGGCTATATGGGTTTCCATGTTAGTTTGGGAGAGTGTAGGGTTTAAACCATGTAGGGTTTATATATAGTGACTATATAAGGATTATAGGGAATATATTGGGGTCATAAAGGGATGATGGAAAAGAAAATGGAAACTACTATAATGGGTTATATAGGGGTCTAATTGAATTGGGGTACACTCCTGGGTACTAACATGGAAACCCAAAAGGGGCCCTATAAAGACTACAGCCCCTCTAAAATGGGGCTATATGGGTTTCCATGTTAGTTTGGGAGAGTGTAGGGTTTAGGGAGGGCTACAATCCTTCATCCTGAAGCCCCGAAGACCCCTGTGTCCTAGCCCGGAATCAGAACCCCAAGCCTAGAACCCCAACCTCGTACTGCTTCTGCAGCGTCTCTACGAATTCTTCATGAGCCTTGTTGGCCTTTGTGATCTCCTGCGAGGGTTTCACAGAATGAGCCCGATGTACAATCCTTAGTGGGGACCCTACACTCCTGGAAACTAACATGGAAACCCAAAAAGGGCCCTATAAAGACTACAGTCCTTCTAAAAGGGGGCTATATGGGCTTCCATGTTAATTTGGGGGAGTGTATCTACCGCATATGAGCTAAGCTCTTGAATAACCCCCCAAAATGCTCCCTTAAGCTCATATGACCTATAGTCTGAACTCCTAGCATCCCCCCTAATAACCCCTATAGTAGTCCCCTATATACTCCCCTATAGAACCCCCCTTTAAGGAGTTCAGACGATGGCTCGTATAAGCAAAGAAGGGGATCCTGCACAACGTCATGACGCTGTAGGGTCTCGAGAGGCTACCTAATTTGGTAGTTTCCCCAAATAGGGGGGACCCAAATATATTAGACCCCACAACACTGCTAATTTTGGAAAATCCCCATTTTGAGACACACCATTGCGAGGATTTTGCGGCTTAGGTTTTTGAGGTTTTAGGGGTTAGGATTCAGGCTTCGAATTTTCCAGCCAGGGTTTCAGGTCTGAGGTCTTAGGGACAAACAACCCTAAACCCTAAACCCTAATGGGCTATA
>CAJNIZ010002581.1:12624-41219 GCA_905231905.1 Symbiodinium pilosum
GGTATATCTAATAAGATCCCCATATATCCCATATTTTGTCTACTTAAGGTCGACTGTACTTGTAGATTCATGAGACTTAGTGACTACTTCTGGCTGGGCTTATAACCCTACTTATAGCCCACCTAACTGGACTTCGGTTGGTTACGCGCATTTTACATAGGGTTACACGCCCACTTCTAGGTAGTTACAAAGTCCCATGAACCTCAAGGAAGCACCTACTCCTTATACTAACCATAACCCCCGCCAATAACAAATGCTCCTCCTATCGCATAATGTTTGGTAAATCACTAGAGGGGCGGGCAGGCTGTTTCATTAGGCGAGGGGATTAGAACCAGCTGTGGTGTAACCTCCTCCCCTAATGCTGGGGATCATGATCGCGGAAACACTTGATACTAACATCGCTCCAAAGAATGGAACACTATGGCGCTCATACACTGCATACCGCACCAACCACCCACAAGAATACCAGCAGGTAGCAACGGGGAATCTGTCTAGGCTGCCAAACTAGGATCCCATTTTTGCCCACCCAAATACTGGTTGCTGTGCCTTCAACTTTGACTCCACAGTCCAGGGAGTTAAGGGTTTAGGGTTGGGGTTATGTAGGGTTTAGGATTTAGGGATAAACCAAGGCTCGTAAGGTTATCACAGTTTCGCAGAGGCTTGCGTAATTGAACCACAACCCCCTCCGCAAAAATGATTGTGGGACCGCAAAGAGTGATCTGCAATCTTGCAACCATCCCATGTAACAAAAAGAAATCGAAAACCCCCATATATATCCCCTGTGAACCTTGACAACACCCCTCTATGAACCCAGTTGTCACTTCAAGTTCCATGTTCTTTCCAATTCATGCCCATTCTGGGGCTAATATCTCTAAACGCGAAACCCTTACATGAGCTACAGTCTAAACTCCTAGTATCCCCCTTAAGAACCCGTATAGTACTCCCATATATAATCCCCTAGATAAACCCCTTTAAGGAGTTTAGACTACAGCTTGGAAGGCGCGGCATGCAAGTCTCCTCGTCTTTTCCTTCGATCTCCTGAGAATTCATTGCAAGGCTGCTTATCATGTTTATCATTGTTCTTGCTATGTTTTGATAACTATCAGTATTGAGTCTCATAGTTATATGGTATATTACCCTATTATTTGGCGGTCTCGAAGGCTCCAGACAATCCCCCGAAAATGTGCCGCTAAGGTAGTCTCAGAGATTCTCATTTGAACGGCAGGGCAATCATAAAACCTAGACCCTGAACCCTAAATCCCCTAAACCCTACATCTCCTAAACCCTAAATCCCCTAAACCCTAAAAATCACCTAAACCCTAAGCCCCCTAAACCCTAACTCCGGTGAACCCTAAACCCTGAATCCCCTAAACCCTAAACCCTGAATCCCCTAAACCCTACACCCTGAATCCCCTAAACCCTCAACCCTAAATCCCCTAAACCCGAAACATTCGGTCGTTGGTACACACAGGAGGCACAAGAGATAGCGTGGCACCGGAATCGCGATTAAGGGTTTAGGGTTTATTGGCTAGGGTTTAGGGCCATCAACCAGACCTGCCTCAGATACCACAGGGATCGATCAGAGCACTTCTTTTCCGAAGTTCTTTTGCACGTCCTTTCCTGACATTAAGGTACGCCTATACCGTATACCCTCCAGCAACTTCACAGAGACAGCACCACTAATTTTCAGAAACGCCAACTCCGGAAATGCCTCAGACCCCACAAGATCATTCATTCATACTAATATTAACCACACCCCTCACCTCTAAGGTTAATATGTCTTCCAATCTATAAGGTCTCTTTTGGGGCAAACCAAATATTAGGGTGTGGGGGAGGGTGTTTAGGGTTTAGGATTTAGGGCTGGGGCTCTGGGATAGGTGGGTGTCTCAAAACTCTTTCTCTAGAGTTAATTTTGGGGCAACTCTATGATATCCTTACATTTTTTAGGGTTAAGGTCTTTTAAACCCCAAACCCTAACCTCCCAACCCTAATCCCTAAACCCTGAACTCCGAACCCTAATCCCTAAAGCCTAAACTCCGAAACCCAAACACTGAAGCCTAAACTCTGGACCCTAAACATTCAGCTCTCAACCCTAAACCCTGCACGCTAAACCCTAGACCTTATAAACTCTGAACCCTGACGCTTATACCCTAAACGGGCCATAGTTCCTGATGTTGATCCCCTGTCTTTTTTTTGAATTCCCAGGTCCTTCTGCAATGAAGCTCCTGACATGGCGAGGAACTCCTCAATCTGCTTCTTCTTGGCCTCAGCCCCCAAATCCTAAACCTCACAAGTAGCATGGAAGGGACTCTACCGGCGCATACGGTTGATAGGGTTGAGGAATGTAGGCTCTCGGGGTTAGAGTTTTGAGCTCATAGGGTTTAGAGGTGTAGGCTTCAGGAAAATTTGATTTAGGTTTGGGGAGCCTATAGGGTTTAGAGTAGATACGGTTTAGGGTGTAGGTTTCAGGGGAATGGACAGGTTGGCTTTAGGGCTTGGGGCTTAAATGTTTAGTATGTTGGAGGTTTAGGGACGAGGCTGTGGGGTCCTGGAGGAAAACCCCAGCACATCTGTAGGAGACTCTGAGGGGTTTTTAGGGCTTACGGTTTGGGGGGCTTAGAGCTTTAGGCTTTAGGGGTTTAGGGCTTTAGGGTTTGTAGGGTTTAGGTTTTGGAGTTAAAGCAACGCCTCAGAAGTTGAATGAGAACATGCGTCATAATTAGCATGCGGTAGCATCGAAAAGGATAGTATATGACCCGTGAAGCAGGTGCCTGGCTCGAGAAGGATGATGTAAGGATTACCAGTCAAAGGGAGACTTCTGTAGCTTAAGAAAAAGTTGCCGCCAAAAATCCTGCATGACCTTAGTCTATTATAGCACCTAATCCTGGACGTAAGGGGTGGCTCCTCAGTCTATGCCCCCTGCCCCTGAAGTGGGCAGCATCTTGCCTGAAGCCTGATGCCAGGATGTACTAGACAGGCCTGAACCTCAAAACATGAGGACCCAGCGCCCAGCCCCCTCCACTGCACTGAAAACAGCATGCTAGAAGCTTGGAGTAGGGATTCAAAGTACTTCGCTGAAAGCAGATCATGCATGAATAAAGGATGGAAGGGCAGGCCAACATTTAGTAATTGGACGCCCTCTCAAAACACTGACAACTATGAAGGGCGTTGAAGGACAACGTATCATCTTCCCCAAAGACCCCCCAACCCCCACCCCCTGATATTGAATGTTCAGTTAACATTATACCTGAAAGGCAAAGTTTAGTACTGGGGGGGGTAATGGTTTTAAGCTTAAGGGAGGGGACTAACCTCCTCTTTCGGATTCCTTGCTGGGTTTCCGAACTCTAAAGCCTTCGGCCTTCGTGCGGAGCGTCCAAGCCAGGTTTAAGGTTCAGGGTTTTAGGGTTTTCCGATTTTGGGTTTAGGGTTTCATCACATTGGGGTTATGCAAGGAAAATATCCGTCTATCAGGCCTTAGCAATACCCAAAACGTCAAAGTCAAGACCTGAACTTGTAAAATCTCAACCCCGATTCCTCCAAATCCTGCTCCTTGACCCAAACCCTTTAAATGCATAATCTTAAAACCCGAAAACCTCAGCAAACAACCCCCACCACGCAAACCCTAAACTCTAAAGCCTCGTACCCGGCAGAAAGACCACTCCGTAACATGAGCAAGCTTCGTCATCGCAAAGGTCCAGGTTGGCTGGGCCGCACCTAGTCTTTCACTTCTGTGGAATCAAAATATATGGGGGGTATAGGAGGATAATGGACATGGAAACTAATATTTAGGACTTAGGATGTAGGGTTTGAGGGTTCAAGGGCCCAGATAGCGGGCCAAGACTCCCAACCTTAGAACTTCGGATCAGGGTCTTCGCAGGGCTGGAGAGAAGAAGAAGAAGAACAACAAGAAGAATACGAGCAAAAGGGTTGCTGCAACATACGCATGTGCTCGATTGCTCCCCAGAATTGGAAACGTATAGCCATCATATTATCTCTACAATGGGATCCTAATTTGGGGGTTGGGGCGGGCAAAAGCTTTAAGTGCACGTCTCGAATAAAAATGATGCGTGGAATGCGAAGGCGCCTGGGGCCCAAGTTGTCCTTGGCGAACTTCTTCAGCTCGGCAAGGTCCCGGCCGCCCTCGTAGTCCTTCATCCGAGTTTAGCATGCTCAAGGCCTTAGGGGCCTAAGTTTAAAGATCCAGGCTGGGGTTCTTTTTGTGGTTGAATGTTTTGAAACACGATGTCAGGATTGGGGCGTAAGGTTTGGCGGTCGGACTTGCTAAGCAAAGGCTCTGCGCTCCAACCACAGAGTTGTGAAATTCCATCGCACGAAGTTGCGTGGTAGTTTCCATCAATAGGAGTCCCCCCCTCCTCCCGCAATATCCTATAATCTACGGAATACGGGCCTCCTAATTATAGGGGGGGTTGGAGGGTCAGGATGGCTCAAGGAACCAGGACCCGTATGGATATGGGGAAGGCGCAGTGTAGGGTTCCTCCGTGGTTATGCCTAAACTAGTCTCGCACACTCCCTGGGAGCTTTTAAGTACTGTACATGTTGCAAGTCATGAAAGCATTCTTGAACATCCCTAGTTTTCATAAGGATGTTCAGGTGACAATAAGGCTTCGCAGGCTTGCCGTAAACTGTTAATTTTCGGCACTTCGTCGCTAAGGACCTAGAAACATAACGTTGAGAGATGCGGTGGGCAAGATTGGAGCTCATTGCACGTTGCCGGCATTTCCACCTTTTCCGATAAAGCTGACATTCAAGGCAATTTCCCGAAGGCTCCTGATGATGATGATGATGATGGTGATGATGTGCAACTGAGAACTACTCAAGGAGCGCCACGGGATTCGAAAACCCAGCTTCCATTATCCACAACAAGGCTTTCTTTCATCTTGCTTCTATAACTACTACTAGTGGTAGTACCCTCCTACTACTACTACTGCTACTAGTACTAGTACTACTACTACTACTGCTACTACTACTACTACCACTACTACCACCACTACCACTACCACTACCACTACCACTACCACTACCACTACCACTACCACTACCACTGCCACCACCACTACGGCTACCACTACAACCACCACTGCCGCCACCACCACCACCACCACCACCACCACCACCACCACCACCACCACCTCCACCACAACAACAACAACAACAACAACGACCACCAAGACCACCACGACCACCGCCACCGCCACCGCCACCACCACCTCCTGCTGTGCCGCAAAATGACTGTCGTGTGCCTCCAGATTGGCGGGGTCGCCGTACTTGATGGTGGGGAAGCCTTGCACGCCCACTTCCTCGCCTTGGCGGGCTGAGTTTAAGCCTGAAGGGTCACTGTTGTCCTGCGGATATCAGGGTGTGATGCTTGGAGTGTTTCACAAGGAGAGCCCCATTCCAGGAATCCTGAATGTTAAATGGTGCACGTGAACAAGTTGCGCCGCTCTAAACAAGAAACACTTCCTTCTCGAACTTCGGAACAAATGAAAGAATTGTTTGGCACACATAATTTTGCAATTTGATAACATTCTGCCGCGGCCTCCATGCAAACCTTCGGCTAAGAAAGCTGTGGGTCTTCCCTTGCCGGCCCTCGTAGGACTTCTTTGCTTAGGATCTTACTGCACTATGCAGATCTCAGCATTCATCTTGCCATCAAACAGATGACCAAGCCGATGTCCCAATTGGACCCTGCACCTCACATCCTGTGTGGCCAAGCCTGATGTTTTACCAGTGGTTTGTCAACAACCTCATTTTGACCAACAAGTCGGAACAACCCCAATATAAGCACTGCACAGGACCCTTGTACGAAAAATGTTTTCTCTCCCTGCAAAATCTCACTAGGCACCCGTCCGGTGCCAGCCCCTCAAGCTGACACTGCCCCAAGACCTGCAAACATATTTCCGCCACAGCCCCAACAACAATAGCAGCAGCAGGCACCATGATCACAGCACACGCCATGCGACGTACTGGAAAGCCGTCCACGAACCGGACAATCCACTGAATCGCACGTATGAAGTGGAGATGATAACGTATAAAACAGCAACCCGGAGTAGCCATCGCTGACAGGCACGTCAAGCCCTTGAATGGCCACTACTTGCTAAGGGCCCCAATGGCCTGCGCCATAGCTCTAAGGCCGCAACACATGTCCTTGCCCGTCCCGATGCAATCCTCAGCGAGGGCCACAGTAGCAATGAGGCTGAGGCTTAGGGTTGAGTACAATGCCTCCAGACTGCTAGGCAAAAGTGTCGATGGTCCCGATATGCCTGGGTCCTCTGCCTGTGTATCACGCCTAGCTCAACGCAACCTGAAATCCCAGCCTTTAAACTATTTTGCATCTACCGGGTCATGATTCCAAAAAACAACTCAGTGAGAAGCAGGATTGCGATTTAACACGCATGCCAGAAAACGACACAGGACGATTGCACGTAAGCGTCGTGAGGCCTACAGAAGCACAGCTTGTGCGCGTTATGCACTTGCAAATATCGAGCATGTGCAGAACCGACAATATCCATGTTGTTGACAAACACCATACTTCCTTGCAAGCTAAACCCTACCCTTTAACGAAAGACCTGTAACTCTCAGCTATTATTGATTGAAGTCAACATTCAGCCCTTTTTAAACGTCCTAATCGGCAACACGAACTCGGGGCTGCGATCTGCTTGTATATGTACATATGCATGTCTAAGCATGTAAGAATATGTGGTGCGTGAATTCAGAGGATACCAGACCAGTCTCAAAACCCCAATGGTGCTATGCCCGACTCTTATTGCTCAACCGTGTTCTCCTCATTGGTGGGGGCGCAGTGCAAATTCAATTTGCATGTCCAGACATGACTGCACCAAGAGCGACATGACGCATCAGCGTACCAAGATATTGTTACTTAAACCATCGCACGTAAACCGTAAACTTCAATAAAGTTGTTGGTGATTGCAGCAAGCAGCACAATTTCTGACGTACCAGTTGCATGCCTTCGAGCCTTCGATTGGTTCTTCGCGATGCATGTTTTCAAAACCACATCACTTGCAAGATGCCATAGTCCCCCGAAACCTCTAAGCCCCAAAGACTTAAATTCAAATCCCTACAGCACAAACGAAACCTCCAAAGCGATCTAGTCAGCATGCGAAGCAATTGGGGCATACTGGAGGGGCGGGAGACGAACCTCGCATTCAACATCTGCCACAGAGGAACCTCAACCGCAGAAGTTTGGGCCTAAAACCCTAAGCCCTAAAATGATCATCTCTAGTGTTTTGTCTACTTGTAGAATGCTATCTCATTACTTCATTGAGCTAGGAAAACATCAGCAAGTCCGGTTCGTTCCATCTGCTAAGCGGAAACCAAAACAATCAGCAAACCACCCGGAACCCCAAACAACGGCAAATACTGTTGAGACCTCACTACTTACCAGTATCATTTTGAAGTCCATGAGGTTTACTTGAAGCACCCTTTACTATAACTGTGTAAGGAATGAAGGACCATTTGTACTCATTTAAGCCTCTACATCACAGAACTTCGGCTGGCTCTTTTTCCAGAAGCTATATTTGTTTCACAGAACGAAAGCTAGCTAGGATGGTTTATAACCAGTCCTAGGCTAAGCAAACTATCTTATAATGATAACAGAATCCGATCTTACGATTTGGCACCCTATCTTATGGAAACCAACAGTTGGGGAGAGTTTGGGCGCGGTCGTTATCGTCCAGGTTACGGGCGTTATCCTTTTTCCATGTTCCACAGTTAGGGCGTATCATAAATGGTAGTTTCTCAAAATAGGGGAGCCCCAATATAGACCCCAAAATACTATAGTCCTTATTATTGGGACCCCCAAAATGGTACCCCTAATTTTGGGAAACCCCCAAATCGAAGCAAGATACAGCTTTAAGATTCTGAGTCTGCTCCAGGACCTGGAGAACAGCAATTTGGATGAAGGCGCAGTAGTGACGACCAAGGGCCATAGAGATCCACCAGCAGCCATGAAAAGGGCTTACAAGAATCTAGAGTGTAGGCTTTAGGTAATTCAGGGTTTCTCGTCAGGAGCCCCTACCATATGTTGCATATGAGCAAGATAGATCGACTGTTATCAGAAGGTTAGACTTGCTTGGGGTATATTAGTGGTAATGACGCCTCCTGCGTGACGTGCGTTTGGGTGCGCACAAGTTTGCTTAAGTGCAGAAGCTATGGGAAACGAAGTGTATGAGAGCAAATTTTGCATGAAGAGGAGGGGTGGAACCCTGTAAGGGGTCCATTATCTAGGAGAACTTAACACGCTTTGGCGAAACTATCATTTGAAAAGCCTGCGTCTGCGAAAACTTCTCCCGCGCAGAGCCAGCGAATATGGATGTAATTAGAAATTATGATTCCGGCCTGGATGCTCTGGTAATCCGAAAAACTCGAAAATGGACTCGAAAACGGATGTTATTAAGGTTGTAAGACACTGCGCTAGAGAAAGGTCCAGGGATGAGCAGCCTGAGGTGCTGCCCCGCAAACAGTGGCCCCACATAACACCCAAGAGCCCCTCTCGTCTGGAAAGGGGCTGCGAGGCATGAAAAATACCATGCTCAAGACACTGGGCATGTGCAAAGGCTGAAAACTTGACGAACGCGCCCGCCACATATGAAACAATAAGCTCAGAACCTTAAGAATCCTGAAGAGAACTTTCAAAAGGGCAGGACTACTCTCAAAAGGGACCACCTAACAATGAATTACAGGGGAGTTGATCACTAATTATCAACTAATTATTCGGCTGACTACTTGCTTAACTACATAAATAATCTCAATCGGTTAATCATTAAATTACTAGATAATGTCATCAACTGATTGATAAATCCACTTTGTTGCTGATTTCCACGGAGTTTAACGTGATTTTGAAGGCAGGTCTAGCTAACTCGTGCAATAAAGAACCACACCCCCCCCCCCCACTATTGAATAAGTTTTTGGCCCCAGATCATTTCACATACCCAGGAGGGGGGGGGGGAACTTCGTTCATACCCTAAAACCTAAACCTTAAACCCTAAACCCCAAGTGGCGGTGTTGAAGCTGAGACATGACATGAGCTAGCATCAATCCTACATTTTTGTTAATTCATGTGAGCCATTGTCTAAACTCCTAGTATCCCCCTTTAATAACCCCTATAGTAGTCCCCTGTATAATCCCTTATATAAACCCCTTGAAGGAGTTTAGAGTATAGTGTATGTGGGCCCGGTATCGTTTTTCGGGTTTGGGGGCACCGTTTTATAGTAAGAGGTGCCCTGATCATTTTTGCGGCGAGTGTAACCTGTTTCCACCCTTTGAACAACCACCTTATGCAGGAATCCGTGCCCTTAACCCTATAAGGTTTTGGGTTTTAGGGTTTAGGGTTTAGGGTTGGCGATAACGGTAGATTTGACCCCAGCTCAGATGACGCTGAAGGTTGGCAAGCCTGACAGATGCTGTGTTGCTGTAAAAGGAACTTGAATTCAGTCACCATCATATGGTATATAACAAATGAAAGAAGAACCTTAGTACAGTAACTTAAATTCAAGTTCCTTAACAGCAACCCAGGACGAGAACCACCACGCGTACCCCCGGGCACATGATGCTCATTGATGACTCTTTTGCCACTCGATGGAACTGGATTTAGGGTCTATTCCGCGAAGCTAGCTGGGCTATGTATATATATATATATACATATACCCCTAAACTATGTGATGGTACTACCTTGGATGGGATTATTAGTACGGGGTGGGGCGGGCACTATTGCACCTTATCGAATGATTAAGGGATTGTCCTGGGAAACTCCCACGCTGGGTGCATCGATTCGTGTAATGAGGGGAACCCGGATATAGACCCCGAAATGCTAGAATCCTTTTTGTAGGTACAAACAAAAGGATCCCTAAGTTGCGGAAACTCCCTCTCAGCCTCTCAAACTTCTCTGGCCATGTTTTTTATGCACAGCGCCATGCAGCACCAGTTCCCTGATCTTCCAAAATCTATGCCAATTCATCCCCTCAGCTTAATAATAACCCCCCCCGACGAACTGTAACAGGAAGGGGCGATTCCTTTCTACCAGATAAAGTGGTGCAGTAATGACCCCCCCGATAATACCCCCTGCCACCCCCTACTAAGAATCCCCTCCAACATAAGACCATTATGAGAGAGAGAGAGAGAAAGAGAGAGAGAGAGGGAGAGAGAGAGAGAGAACGAGAGAAAGGGAGGGAGGGAGGGAGGGAGGGCGGGCGGGAGGGAGGGAGAGAAAGAGAGAGAAACACACATATACATATATATATATATACATATACATATACATATATATATATACGCACATACATACACCTTGTAGGGTTTGAGTCGGTTTAAGGTTTGCAGATTCACGGCTTAGGGTTGAGGGCAGCCACTGTAGTCAGCCCTACAAAGCCCAGAGCCTGAAAAGAACGGATACTTTGAACTTTGTATGCACCTGCCACAGTGCTGAGCCTTGTGAGCCTATACATGACATCTCCTGACATGTGAAACCATATGGATCCTCCTACTGCGGCGGTTAAAACATAATCTGCGACACACTCTGCAATGCTGTTGAACCACTTCCTCTCCTCCTAGTGGTGAACCTCCCCACCCCCTAGTACTAGATGCTCCGCAGAAAAGTACCCATACAAGATCGAAGCACGCGAGATATTATCAGCCCTAAACCCCTAGACGATACAGCAGTCCCCCTTTTCTCTGCCATTTCCCCATATACCCCTAGAACCCTCTTGCGCTTTATTGCTAGGGAGAAGGGGTTAATATAAAAACTTTGAATTCGGCAAACTCTAGGCCATGACAGACACAAACACCATGTGGTCTAGGGTTTAGGATGGTTTGGGGACTTCGCTGCGTTCAACAAACTCTGGAAGCCCGTAATGCCCACTAAACCCCCCAAATGATGCATAAGTACGCCCCAATCATGTATCACAATCGAGATATGAGCCCTGGAGCAAATTTGTAGTATATCCCTTAATAGGTCCCCTCCAAAACCCTATATAGTCCCCTACATCTCCACCTAAATTTAGTCCGTAGCTCATATAGCAGTGGGAGCAGTGGGAGGGAAGGGGGTAATTATTAGGCGAGTGGATGATTTCAGCCCAGCCCTGGCGCGTGACTGCAGCCGACGGGCAACATCAGCGACCAAAATCGACTCGTGGTCGGCATACTCCTCTAGGTGGCAGGGTTTAGGGTTTAGGGTTTATTGTTAAAGGCCCTCAAAGTGATTTAGGAATAGGATTCCTGATGTCACCATAGGGGACATCAAAATTGTTACAAGTTGCCCCCCAGTCCTTCATGAGCTTGTCCCAGTCCTTCTTCATGGCCTCCACGGAAATGAAGGTTCAGGAGCGACTAAACTCCGTAATGGGTCTTTGTGAGGGCTGCAATATAGAATTTCAAACAATAGGAATTAAACCAGCTGGCACTTCGCGTCTGCAAGAGAGAGACAGAGAGAGAGAGAGATTAATCTACCTGACATGCTCAACCTTGTAGCGGGAATTTGGGGCCCCTGATGTATACCCTACACGGTAGCGGCTGAAGGCCCCCCTTCCATACGACAATCGCAACACCTAAGAGGCACGTGGCCGAAACCCTGAACCCTAAACCTTATTAGGACTATAGCTAGACTACTAGGAAATCATAATAGGATACCAGAGTATGAGCCCTTCTGCAAGGTCTTCTAACCTCGAGCAAAACTTCTGGGTGCAAGTTCGCATCAAGGGCTGGGAGTCGCAAGTACACGTCTGATATTTCTATCAGGGGTTCTGAGACAGAAAAATGCACAGGACTAGCCCTAAAAGCCCTAAACCGAACCCCCCCCCCGGTCCCAAACCCTACCCCCAACAAACTGCCCTCCCACAAAACTAACATGAACCCCAGAACCAGACGAGCCCAAACATTGCATCTAGACCTACGCTGCCACAAATAACCTATAACAATACGATCGTAGTTTTGAATGATAAGGTACGATAATAACAAGTAATATGGTCTAATATGTTAATGATGTGGTGCAACCATCCCTTTGACTCCGTTTGGGGTTGGGTTTATAGTAGTGTTGAGGGCTGGTTCCACTCAGTCTTACGAAGCACCCCTCCCACCCTGTCATGTGAGTATAGCCTAAACTCCAAGCAGCCCCCTCAGTAACCCCTATGATAATACCCTGCATAACCCGCCCTTACGGAGCTTGAACTATAGCTCATATGACATTGGTCTTTGAATTAAATCATTTGCTTGGGGAGTTGAGCTAATAAGACTCACGATATAATCTTACTCTGTTTCGGGGACCGTGCTATGGCCATCCCCAGAAAAAAGACTACCCAGACATGCTGCGCAAGCGTCTGTGCATTTGGGGAGCAATGCTCGGATATCCGCGTGCTGCGCTTAAGCTGGAGAATTCAAACATGTTGGCAAAAGCTGTACTCCCAAAAAGTTAGGGTTTGAAGCGTTGATGGTTTATGGTTAGGGATTAAGAGTGGAATTCTGGATAGGTCACATTTGCATCCAACTTTACATGATAGTGCCCCGCATCCGAAACCAAAATCTCCCAGTAGCAAGATATTCTCTGAAACGCTAAGCCGTAAACCCTAAACCCTAAAGCACTAAGCCCTACACGATCCCCATTGTCCCCTACGTAGTCCTCAAACCCCAACCCACAAACGTCCTCCATCTGAAGCCGCAATTAATACATTTACCGTCCCCATGAAAGGTTTAGGGTCTAGGGTTAAGTAACCCTAACGTTAAACAAAGAATGTACACAACCTAAACCCTGAAAACAGGAATAGGCCCACAGTCCCAAACCCGAAACCTAGAAGCCTAAACCCCAAAACCCAAAACTGATCACAAACCCTAAACTCCTATCCTGAACCCTAAGCCCTCAAACCTAAACTACCCCTCAACCCCCAAAACGGTAACAAAGTGCCACGAGCCTTGCAATGACCGCACCAAGGCGCAAAGAACTTTACGAAGACCTTACGGGAGTACAGGATGAGGCTTTGGGGCTTTGGGTTTAGGTTAGGCTTTGGAGTTTAGGGTTTAAGGTTCCGGGTTTGGGGCTTTGGGTTAAGGTTCAGCTTAGTCTGCAGATTAGGGGGGCATCGAGGTGAAAGGCAGCCCTAAGCAAAGTAGGAACCTGTCGCACCACAATTTGGGGTCAAGTGTGCTGAACAACTCCACTTTGAGATTGCACGCGGAGCACTATGACAGTTTCCCAAAATAGGGGAACCCAAATATGGACCCAATATACTATAATCCTCATCATGGGGACTCCAAAAAGTACCCCCAATTTCGGGAAGCCCTAACCCCTATAAGCCCCTAAATAATCCCAGCTTCCATTTCATTTTCCATTTTCTTTTTGAATCTCTATTATAGTAGGTACCCTTAATTTGGGCCAAAAGGTACTCCCAATACAGCCCTAAACCCCAAACCCTATATAACCTATATATCCCCTTTTACGGAGTTTACTCTGTTAGTACGTATGTTCTTGGGGTGGAAGGAAGCTTCATTCGACCTCACATCCTGGCAGGGCGAGAATGTCAACTGCATGGATGGTCAGGGGTCCTGATTTCGAATCTGCCCCGAAGCCATAGGGTCCAAATACCTAAATGATAGGTAATCTGGACCCAAAGTACCTATATAGGAATCCAGTTGGGACCCAGATTATGTGCAATTTGAGTGCTCGGACCCTCCTCGACCGCAAAGCTCGAAAGAAACGATCCCAGTCTGACTTTGACCTGTGCCATGACCTTCTGACATACAGCAATATGTACCTCATGTACACCTGCATCATCCCTGTGGCCATGTACTTACGGGAACCCCAACCCGGAAAACCCAAACCCACAACCTAGAGACCCACACCAACTAACCCCTGCATAAATGAGATCCTCCAAGTTACTCCTGAAAAAGAGGTGAAATGCAAACATGTAGGGAGACAAAACTTACTGGGGGGTTAGTAGGGCGTAGGGAATAAGGGAAGACGTTATATGGGAGTATATGGTTCCCCTCATTCCCTACCAACCCTACACGCTCTCTCTCTCTCGCAGACTCAAAACGTCAGCTGCGTACCCTACACGCTAAACCCTAAATAAACCCTAAACCAACCTGGAAACATACATTCCAGGTGGCGAAGCTGGCTGTTGAGTTGCCAACCCTAAACCCTGAAGCCTAAACCCTAAACCTTGGGTATATACCCTATTATAATATAGTAGTTTCCATTTTCTTTTCCATTATCCCTATATAACCCCAATATAGCCCTAAATAACCCCTGAAGCCTAAACCCTAAACCCTAAACCCTAAACCCTACAGTAAGGTAAACATGGCCCTTCGGATGCACCCGGGTCGCAGTCTTGCCGGCTGTCTTCTCATCCCAGTCTTCCTTGAAGCGGTTTAGGGTTTAGGGTTTAGGGTTTGGGGTTTAGGGTTTAGGGTTTAGGGCCATCTGTGGGTTTGGGGTTTAGGGTTATGAAGGAATGCAAAAAGATAACGGTGTAGGTCATATAGGGGCTACTTACTTTCGGCTGAGGCATTCCTCAATTCCATTCCCCGGTATAAACCAGTGAGAACATGAACTACTCAGTAGTACATGCACGTCCTTTTGATGCTCCTGGGCGACAAATCTTGTTGCTGATCTTCCTTAAGCACCATCATCAACCTCCGACTAATGAACCTCCCTGGACCGGTGCTAACTCTGCCCTGGGGAGAGGGTAGTAGAGTTTTCGCTCACATGGGAGCATGCGAATCTGCATGCGTAAGCTCATCAAGAACTATAGGCAGGCATGGCCTTCTTTGCACACACAGCCCCCTGTCAAGGTTACCGCCGCTACTCTCGTTTTGTTCTCCCTTCAGCAACCGTAGTACTTCTCTGTGTGATGTTGCTTCCAGGAAAAAGCTGAAGGGCTTATGACGGGGTCAAGCCTCGAAACCGGGGCCTAGATAACTACCATAATCTAAGTACCCTATACCAGATTTATGTAAGGAATATAGGACCACAACAATGGCAAGTATGTCGGCCCTTACAGTAGTAAATTCCATGCTTGAATCCGGAGGGGCCTTTATATATATATATGTATATAGAGGGAGAGAGAGAACACAATATACTATAATCATCTATAATCCTTATGCCACGCGCTCCTAAGATGGGGCCCCTAGGTTTTTTGAAGCCCCCACCTAAACCCTGGCAGGCGTCCTTGCTGAGCTCAATGGCGCTGGCGCCGGCCAGGAGGGCAAGGAAAAGGGTGGACTTCATGGCTGAGATCGACGCACGGAGAGGGACCGGAGGCTGCTTTTGAGTCTGAGGGGGCTGCATTTTTTGCAGAAGGTGTCTCCCTCTGTTTTAGGGAGACGTGCCTTTTGAAGGATTCCGGAGGCGAGCATTTTGCTGTTGCTTCACTTCTCCGGCATCTTCTGGGAAGAACAAGTTAACAGGGTATTGCCTTGGGGCCTCAGAGCACTCCTACTGGGCTTAGGATTCAGGGTCTCGGACTCAGCAGGATGATCTGCGGGTTCAGGGTTGAAGGTCATCTTCCATAAGTTCTTCTGGAGCTTCTCTGCGTCATTTATATATGAATACCTCCCCATACTGTCACAGAGCTGCCTGTGCTAAGGAGTCAAAAGCTTCTTCCCAAGAAACACGTCCACTCTCAAACATCGCAAACTTCACGCTGAACGCCATTCAAACAAATCGAAATGCCGACATACAATGAACAACTGCAACTATGGCTACAGTCGGCCATGAGCCTGCCATCGATGCGCAGGCAGACGTGGTGGGCAAATCCACTCCCCATAACATCAAAAACCCCACCCCTTAACAGCAGTGCACATCCCCAATATACTGTCGTAAATTACAATGGGCAGGTTCATTGGGGTGGGGCAGGGGGTTTTAATGTCAGGGCGAGTGGATTACATGTATAGCTGCAAAGCATGGCTAGGTAGGCATCTAGGAAAACATCTGGATTATCCATCATCCTAATTCTACGGTGAACTTGGAACCCTAGTAAAAATCATTGTTTTTGCTGTTCCTCGGGATTATAATAAGCAAAAAGTAAAAAATTATGTCCCAAGTACCCCTAAGAATTGTATGAAGGACTATGGGATATTACCTTGTTATAACTTGGGCTTTGCCGACCATGTGACCCGGGCTTCCATTCCAGTTTCCATGTTCCTTTCCATTTGCTTCTCCGTTCTTGGGGTAATATTCTGAAAGTTCAGAACCCCATATTGCACAAGAGACATGCCACCAGCTCAAGACTCCACCAAGAGCCCAATCTAAGACCGTCCTGTAGGGGTCAAACTAAATTATTCATCACCTTTTCGGGTCTACCCCAAAACCGAAAACCTAAGCCCTAAACTATATTAAGAATGTAGGATTCAGGTGGTCCCTAGCAGAGTACCCCAAAACCGAAACCACCCAGTCTGCCTCCAATCCTGGAGTACCCGTTCACCCCAGAATCGTGAACCCTCATCTTACCGCGGGTTAGCAGGGAATAAGGGAATACATTCTAAAACTATGTAATCATATGGAGATTATACAGGAAATATATTCCCTTCTTCCCTGCTAATCACCAGTAGGTCATAAACCAGACCCCTGACTAGTAAACCCCTCCCCTTACCAGGGATTATATTAATGATCCTAACCTTAAGGGCCTAAAAAAGAGGGGGTTTATGAATCAGGGGTCTACATTACCCTCAACCCTGAACCCTAAACCCTAAATAGTAGTTTCCATTTTCTTTTCCATTCTCCCTATATAACCCCTATATTACCGCTATGTTATATAATCACGGGTCTACATTACCAGTGTCTCTTTTTTTGCTGAGGCAGGTTGCGCTGTACGGTTTGCTGCTGGTGTGGTACCTGCCCTGCTCCCTAAGCAAAAGCTCTTGCTTTTGGGCCCCATCTCGGGTTTAGGGGTGTAGGGTTTAGGGGCTCAGGGCATGGAGAAGCACCTAAAACCGCTGGCGAGTCCAATAAAAAACATGAGGTCATCAAGGCTTCATATCAGGCTCATCCTAGATCTGTCCCCTCTATAAGGCTCCCAGAAACAGATCAGTTGACAAGTCGATCAAACTCGCGCTGGCAGCAGGTTGCAGATACCATTATCTGCGGTGGTGGAGATCTGGGGAGGGCGAGGGATGTCAATTTCAGAGGCTTCGAGTCTTCGCATTACGTTTGTTCCTCGAAGCCTTACACAAAGGCTGAGCAGCCTCCTGGATCAATGACAACTACGGAGCTACAAGGCATTTTCGCCGACAATGCGAGCAGCGCTAGGCTCAAAGCATCTTGCAAGGCAAAAAATCACGAGCTTTGCCCTAAAGCCTCGTCTTGAGAAAATCACTAACGCCCTCGTCAAGAAACCGCCACATCTTAGAGCTAATGATAATCCTTTGGGGAGAGGTGTGTCCCTAGACAGGGGTGCGGTCCTTCAGGCGGGCCTGGAAATTGTTCCAACATCATCTCTACATTTACATCCAACCCACCGAACATGTAATTCAATGCTTGCTGGTGGCCATTCGGGCATTAAGGACTGGACACTACCAATTGTTGGGGGCTTCCGTTAGGATTCTGTCGGGCACCATCCTATCCTGCAAATCCTGCTAACAACCAGTAAGAACAGGGTTTGGGGTTGAGGGTCCGGAATCTCCAGCACCCCTAAACCCTACGACCTCAAACTCTAAAGCCCCAACTCCAAAACCCTGAAACTCTAAACCCTACAAGTCTAAACCCTGAAACCATAACCCTACATCTCTACAGGCAAGAAAAGGCAGACTAGCCCGATTTCTGAATGTCAGTACGCCATGTTGCCTTGAAATCTTGGGATGGCTTAGGGACTGGGGTTTAGGGCTGAGGCTGGCCAAACTCTAGTGCACTCTTGAACCTTGAATAGTAAATACAGACGACTATCGCGTATAGAATCCTAGTTTCCGCTTCGTTTTCCACTTGCTTTTCCAAGTTGATTCCGCAGTTCTAGGGTGATTTGCCCTCGCCTTCCCAAAACAGCTTCCCCCGCACGCCCATGAGGAAGTTTCTCAGATTCGAGGTGCTCTTAGGACCACACCGTTTAGGGCAGTTCTCAAGGGAGGTTGAGATGTATATCGGCCATGCTAACATGCTGCATGCCTTCTGCAGTATGAGCGCGCTCCTTGATCAAAGCCTTATTGATGCATACTCGCCTCAAATGCTGAATTGGCATCAGCTTATCTTGTCTTAATTTCAAAACGTGCTTCTGTTCGAAGTATGTCCAGCAGAGTGGCTGGAAATCGTTGCGTCTCGGGCAGCTCCGAGAAAACAGACTAAGGATTCTAGAGGGGTATAGGTCTAGGGTTTATAGGGTTTAGACTCTAAACCCTCTAAGCTTTGGAAGGTTTATGGCTCAGAGGGTAGCGGTGTAGGGGAGAAACTTCCACATGATCAGGCATGTCAGCAGCTCAAGGGGGGTCTGTGCCCACCTCGCATGTGCCACAAAGCAGCGATTGATCCAGGGTCTTCCATTGGGAGTTCTCCCAAACCCTTAATTCCCTATCAGACCCAGAGTGATGAGGAGGACATCAGTTCAGGCAGTATTGGGAGAAATACCAGGTAGCTCCGGCGCATTTTTGAAGCACGCAAGGGTCTAGGATAAGACGTTGAAGAAGTGAGCCGAGGACTTGGAGCTTTGAAGCCCCACGCTGGGTAAATGTTGACTGCAACAGCAAACGAGACTGCGCGGACTGAGCTGAATCTCAACAATCGGGCTCTGATCAATCACCACGCACTACCGGACCTGACGCCATGCATCCCCGTACACAAAGGTTCGTAGGAAAACCAACATCGAGTTTCCCGACTCCTCAATCCTAAACCACATGATCTAAGCTGGAAAACTCACCATTACCCTAAACCCTATCTACCCAGACCTCTACATAACCCCTATATAGTTGCTACATGATACTTTCCATAAACAAGGGACCCCAACATTGATCCCCAAACCGGTGCCCAAAAAAGTTTTGGGGAATCCACACATAACCCTCAAAACCTTCAACCCTAAACCCTAATGGGGCATGTGGCGGCCCTGGTGCCTGTTCAAACTTTACAGCTCGCGAAGCACGGCTTAGAATCTTGGGCTCTGTAGGGATTGTGTACGGTTGATGCTACAAGTCCTGCAGGACCTTGGAATACTACATTCCCAGAGTGTAAAGTACCTAGGGTCATGCAGGATTTCTATCATCTACTGTAGGGATTACGTGGGGGTGAGGTAAGGTTATACAGGGCTGTGCAGGGGTTATTTCGGCTTATGTATTGTGGCCTGTGGCCCTAAGCCTGGCAGGAACTCCGCAATCCTCAGCAAAAGCTCGAGGAAGGCGCGTTGAAGACATCTTGAACTAAGAGATCAGTAAGGACTAATGTGGGCATTAAAGCTTGCTACGCTTGAAGGATTTCAGTGCTCCAGGCTTTCCTAGCCATTCTCATGATTTCCTCGGAACCCTAGCAGTCTCCATAATCAGAACTATTGCAGTAGGACGGATCCAATAGTAAAATAGGCCCCTACACCCGTATGCCTTTGCTTTGGGGAGCCTTAGTTTCCCAAAATTCTTAGCTCCTCATAGAAGCCAACCGAAAATGTCATACATAGTCTCGCACCTTGTTTACTAAACCTGAACTCTAAACCCCAAAACCATAAGCTCATATGGGCCTTCAACAATGAAGGATTCCTTTTCAGGGAGTCCCTTCAGCCAGGCTTCTAGTATATCGGAGCCTGTCTTGGAGCCCCCTGTGCAAGGAAAAATCCTCATGATGGGTCCACCCATAAAGGTACCCCCAATTTTTGAAACCCTAAATCTGAACCCCATAAACGCCTATAAAACCTTATAAAACCCATAACCCCTGCAACCCTTAAAAGGTAGCCCTCATTTTGGGAACCCCCCATGTAGGTTTTGGGGGTTAGGGGCAATGATTCTGTGAAAAACCCTAAACCCAAATATCCCTATATATCCCTATAAAACCCCTATATCCCCTTTAGGATTTAGGGGCTATGGTTCTGAGGGCAGTTGCTTCACGGCTGTGGCGAGAGATGAGGGAAGCCCCATGGCCACAACACCCCTCTTGCAAAGGAAGCGTGCAGGACTCTTCCAGGATTCCTGCCTTAAGTTCAGGGTTTATGGTTTAGGGTTTTGGGCTTAGGGAGACACAGGGTTAAACAGAAATGATAGCATCAAAATGGACAAGAAAGCGCAACATGCAATGGAAACTGGGATTGCGCAGGACTTTACAGGGTTCAGGGTTGCCCAGAGAGCACCCCGCACAAATAAGGCAGTCGATATATGGATGTTTTCGGGCTTGCATGCTAGTGTGGGGGAAGTATTCAGGAGCCAAAACACACATAGCATGGCCCATTCCAATGCAATTGTTTATGGGCAAGTTACCCAAAACATGCCCATGACCCTAACCCCCAAGTCCATCTCTCTCGCTGAGCCCTAAGCCCTCATCCACCAATGCCGCCAGCATAACCGCAAAAGGGTCCAACACTGACCTGACACATTGAGCCCTAAACCCTGAACCCCTAAACTCCTAAACCCCTAAACCCTAAACCCTTAAACCCCTTAACGCTCTTATTATAACCTTTTGCAACACAAGCTTCGCTCCTCTCTTGCCCTGAACCCTTCTGATCGGGAAGCTGCGGAAGCCTTGACGTGGGAGGTCTCGGGACACGTAGGCCCCGCTTCTAAGAAGCTCTCTGAAAAGGCCTCTTGGCTGGGTTGCTGTTAAGGAACTTAAAGCAAGTTACCATAATACGTATATATATATATATAGTAATTAATTTGGTTTCCGCAACATAGCAACTTAAATTCAGTTCCTGAACAGCAACCCAGTTGATGAAGCACTGGCACAGCAGCACACTCGGATTTAGGGCTTGGACTCGAACTCTTGAAGTACGGTGTAATACGGGAAGTACACCCAAAGGGTCCATATAGGTGCGCAGTATATACCTAGGCCCCAAAAGGGTTCCCATGTAACTACTTTAGGGCCATCATATGGCTGCCTGGACCCTTAGGCTTGTCAGTTTTGCCTGGGGACACCTGGCCTCTCGCAAAAGTGCTAGGTCCAGGGTTTGAAGCATGATTAGGGTCTACTGGGTTAGGGTTTAGGGTTTAGGGTCTTCTGGGTTGCTGCTAAGGAACTTAAACTAATGGAGAGTCAAATGGAAAATAAAATGGAAAATGAAATGGAAACTGGGGGAATATATGGATTCAAGGAACTTAATAGAGTTACCATAATGAGTATTTTTTTAGTTGATCTGGTTTCCCCAACATAGTAACTTGAATCAAGTTCCTCAACAGCAACTCACTTTAGGGTTGAAGACGTACAAAGGAAGAGTGCTCTTTAATCTCTACGCCGCAGTAACACGAGACTGTTAACGGCGGAGCCTACTACTTGAGCTAGTAGTTTACACCACAATCCCTATAGTTTCCATCTTATTTTCCACTACCCCATGATCCCATGTAAGCCCTACATAATCCCGTTATATATCCCTATATGACCCCTATAGTTTACACTGTACGACTAGGGGATCCTCAGTGTCAAAGCTTATGTTACGAACGGGAGCTTTCCCAAAATTATGGGTACCATTTTGAGGATCCCCATAATAAGGATTATAGTATTTCGGGGAATATTGAGGTCCCCTTATTCTGGGACTCTACCAGATCTCTTCGAAATCGTTTTCTAGCTATGCAACCCCACCCCTAGAAAGCGTCAAACTATCCGGGCCTTGTGCTGCCGCCTCAGCCAGCGGACTGCCAAAGGCGCTTCAAGAATCAGAGCTCCCAGCCCTTTGGTTTGTATCAAATGGTTCGTCGAAGGACCTAAGGAGTCTTACCAGGATGTAATGTCGGCCCTAAACCGTGTGGTCAGGTTCGTCGTTTTGTGGAGTGTTCGTCTGGGGCTTTAGAAGGCAGGCCGGCGGATGTTGCAGGATCAGAGAAGGGATGCCATGAGAGCTCAGGGGAATGTATATAGGGATAATGGAAAAGAAAATGAAAACTACTATCGTATATTGGGGTGATATAGGGATAATGCCAAAAAATGGAAACTATCCCTGGAAAACACACTTGCACATGAGAAGCATGGCAGGTTTGGGTGCTTTGGGCCTTGGGCTTTTGGAGGCGTCTGTGTTTGTGGAATGGCCCAGGCAGCGGTCTGTACAACATGTGGATGCTCCTCGAAGCTCCCCCTCCGCATGATGCGTCTCAAGACTTCCAGTCTTGCAACCCTAAACCCTCTCAAAACCTCAACCCACCCTCAAAAGGTTCTCCCACTGTAGCACCAATCTAGCCCTGACATGCTCCATTGCAATCGACCGCGGTTCAGCCCTGAACCCGTAGATCCTTTCAGAAGTAGGACACCCCTTCATGAAGAGCCGTTCTACAGTGGTATAACCTTGGGTCAACAACCTCGGAAAACCCAAAAACGATCCAACCTACAGTCGGAGCTCGCCCGTAATTTAGCCTGCCAAAGCAGCACAATGGGCTCGATGTATTGGCCAAAAAGAATGGACTTTGACTTGAGCATCTTATGGACGTGGGCATATCTTGTGCCTTCCCATTTGCGTATTCAATCTGAAGGAGGCGCTGGAATCTATACCTAGATTCTCACCTCGTGCATCCTAAAAAGTTTGATATCGCGTGGCCCACTCAGAAGGAAGCGACACCTGAGATTCGAGGCTCAAGACGAGGTGATATATATGAGGCCGGGTTGAGAATTAACTTAATATGGAGGGTTTCTCAGAAAAATGGAGCGCTGAAGGAAGCTGGGGGCATGTGGAGAGTGCAAAGGGTTTTGGGTGGCATTAACGCACGCTTCTTCAGGGATGAGTATGAGAAACTCCCAGACGTGCTGCTGGACCTTCTGAAGGGGCTGCGGGGGCCTGACCAAGGCTCAAGGCATTGGTGTTGAGGGCAATGGTCTTCGCCTCTCAGGGTTTAGGGTTCAGATTATGGTTTGACCCCAGAGCGTATACCAGAAACCACCATGAATTTTGCACTTCGGACTTTCTGGCGCGCCCACCCCAATGCAAGCCGAACAGAAAAAGGCCGACTTGCAACAGCCGCATCAGCTCTCCCTGCTCATGATCTCTCCTCCCATGACAGCATTTCTTCCCCCAACGTAGACTACTGATACTACTTTAGAAACGTTCATTATTAGGAGGGTTGCTGGCAGGGTGAGGTTATGACATGCTATTCCTTAGTCACAGCGGCTGAAGGAGCTGCCGCAGCCACACTTGGAGTCTGCCAGCTTGTTCTTGACCACGGAGAAAGAAGCCCGGATCATCTCCTCCATGGCTACGGTTATACTATATTGGGGAAATGGAATCTACTATTTTGTTAGGGTTTAGGGCTTAGGGTTCAGCAGTAGATTTCCAAAAGCAGTTTACGGAGCATTATGACGTCTTGCACTCAAGGAGTACAAAACTAGGACGCATTGAGAACTCCCTTACATTCCGGCGCTAACCTCCTTCAAGACCCTCAGCGATCCCTGGAACTTGCTGCGGTATGTTCTCCCAAAAGCTTGCACCCGAAACCTCGGGTACTGCCCCCACCCACTAACAGTCTAAATTAGCGGTCCTAGTAAGGGCTATATATAACCATATTATATTCATTATCCAACTGTTACTGAGGGGGGGCAGTACCCAACCTAAACCCTAAACCCTCCATAATCCATGCTGCACACTACCTTTCCAAAAGCTCCCTTTGATTCATTTGTTGTTGCTGAGGCCTGCTCCTCTGATACACATGGTGCTCGTGATTTGATGTGTCCCGGCACCAAACCAACAACGAAGAAAACCCCCTGTCTCGGAACCCTAAATACTTTATCCTAAGACCTTCTGAACCTTCAATCCTAGAAGGCTGATGCTCACGAGCCCTTGTCCTCCGTGTAGTCGATTTCGCACTCCTGGACTGCTCTCGGAGTTCTACTGGCAGAAAACTTTGGGTGAGGAACAGGGCCTTTTCCCCTCTGCCCGACTAACTTCACCATGCAGGGAAGGACAGAAGCGGGCATTCAAGGCTCAAAGAGAAGAATTTCAAAGTCTAGGGTATGGAGCTTCGGGCCTATTTTACCACAGGTCTTGCGCGATACATTGCTAAAACTTAAGACGGTGTTGCAAATTTGACTGTCTCCTTCTGGAAGGCTGGAACGGGACCAGGGCAAGCGTGAATGACTAGACCATAAATCTGAAAGGACTGATAGGATAAAGCAAAAACAAAGGAGTTGGAAGCTTCCCAAGGCGCGAGCTTACTTACATAATGGGCTTAATATAATATACGGCTTACTCAGTGGTATATTATAATAAGGGACCACAAGTGTTGCATAAGGGGTATTTCGTGCGTATGTAAGGTCCCTACATTCTCCAGTAATTGCCTTAGAAAGGAGGGCCCACCTCTAACTTTCAAACCTGCTTTGGGTAGAGATCTTCACTGTGACAGGGTACGTGATGACTCGGACGATTTCTAATCCCCAAGCCCTTTTTAACCCAGGACTGAGGTGCCGGCCTGAAAGAACTCTGCAGTGTAAGAAGCTCGCAGTTATTCAGCAAGCTTACACATAAGATGCCAAGCCCTAAACCCTAAATCGCCCAAGTATGCAAGCCCCCGCCCCCCTTCCTCATGCCCCCCCCTCATGAGTGCTGCCACTCTAGTTGTTCGAAACCGCATCCTCAAATAAACCCTCCTAATAGTGAAGGCTCCGCGAAGATCCTGAAGACTACCTCTGCAAGTGCCAAGATTCCTTTTAAAGGGGACAAAACTAGAATCGCTCTAAAGATCAATCAGGCGTGTTCCGAGGTAATTCGGGGACTCAGTCGTTAGCAGGAATAAGGAACTCGTGGTCCCCTTCGTTTTCTCGTTTCGTTTTTTTGAGGGCTCTTGTCGAGGAGCTTATACATATATCAGGATGATCTCACGGAAATCTACTTGAAATCACGGACCTCCTTGGTTTCCGAAGCTTTTTTATGTTTAAACGGTTGTTTGCTTGGACTTTAGGAGTTGTTAAACGAGGTGGTATTTACTTGGCGTTCACAAAATGAAAGAACAATGGATTTCCATGGGATTTTGACTGTTTAGGAGTAGAGTGAAGGTAAATGATCTTTAACTCATGAAGTCTAGCTGAGTTTAATTGGATTCCTCACGGCTTTTGAGTAGCTGTGAATTTATTTTGACGGGAACTTGACTGATCTTAAGTTTACTTAATTGCCAATCTACTGGGTGCCCATGACATTTCGCATGGATCTTCATTAGAATCTACACTGGTGAGGATGAGTTTTCAACTCATCCTCATTTGATGCCTACTTGTTTTCATCTTAATCTTACTTGATTTTCATTCAGGTGTAGCCTATTTACTTCATATTGAGCAGTGATTATACTTTATTCTACTTGATTATATTTCAGGTCTCACCTGATTTTACTTGCTTTTGTGCTAACTTTGACTGATTCGAGGGGGAATTATCTTATTTGACGCATATTATTACGGGCAGCGAGTAGTACATGACACATGGGGAATTTTTTTATTGGGGATTGGGGAAGGTTTAATATGAAATCCATCTCTATGCCCTATGCAAACCCTGAAGCATGCATTTTCCCCTTCATCGTCCATTTGATTCCGGATTATTGGCGTATTTTGGTGTAACAGCCGATATATCCCATAGCCCCATATATCCCCTATAAACCTTAAACCCTAGATAAGGTTAGGAGTTAGGCATGTACCCCCCGCCCCCCAAATGTACACCACATCCCCCCCCCAAAAAAAAATATATATACATTTATAGAACCGTATTAGGAATTATTCAGCTCCTTAAACCCTAGGGAGGGGTACATTTGAGGGGGTTGTATTGTCACTCCTAATACGGGTGACGCTACTCTCAAACCCTAAACCCCAAACCCTAAACCCCGGGAGAAGGCAAGGCTCCTCCAAGAAAGTCATGGAGAGCTCGTCCACAATCAGCCGCGCTCCATTCTGTCATGTTCCGGGTTGCTGTTAAGGAAATTAAATTAAGATACCATAATGGGTACATATATAGTAAATAATAAGGTTTCCTCAATATAGTAACTTAAATTAAGTTCCCTAACAGCAACCTAGTGTTACATGGCTGCTCTCAGGATTTAGGTTTAGGGTTTACAATGTCGGGCTTGGGTAAGTTAAGACTGGATTGATTCCCCCGGCCCCAATCTGTCTGATTCTAATGTTTTCCGCTGAATTCTACCAAAGCTTGCAGGTCGAATCTTGCCGGCGGCCATAAGTTCTAAGCCTCTTTGCCCAGATTCACCGATCGGATGCGTGCAGTTCAGGGGGTCAAGTGAGTGGAAACTTACCTATTTGATCGAAGGGTCATTTTTTTCAATAAACTAGTGGTCAGTCTATATTTTGGGACTTGCGTCTGCCAGGAAACAATACTGCTCAGTTGTTCTTGTGCGCCTCTTTGCCCAGTTGGCCCCTACCGGAGCACAGAAGCCGAAAAAGGCTAGAGCGGAAACCCATACCCAGTGGACCCGAAACCCAACGCCCACATGAACCTAGTACTCTCCCTGTGGTTTGCATGGATCCTGAACCAACAACGGGAACCCTAAACCCTAAGCCCTGGAACCCTAAACCCTAAGCCCTGGAGCACTGGCCTGTTTGATGACAATGTCGTCATCTGCCAGCTTCATGTCACCTGCCGGGCCCAAACGCCCCAACATATCGGGCAATATAAAGTGAAACGTGGCTGCATGGGGTTTAGGCTTTGGGGTTTAGGGTTAGTGTTATATGAACTATAATCTGAACTCCTTCGAGGGGGTTAGATAGGGGAGCTTGAGAGGGGTTATTTTGAGGGATAAAGCTGGTTATATGGGGGTTTCCCAAAATTAGGTGTACCTTTTGGGGGGGGGGCCTATAATAAGGATTGTAATATTTTGGCGTCGAAATTGGGGTCCCACTATTTGGGGAAATTACCATATAGGGTTATGCAACGTTATAGAGGGTTCAGGCATTTTAGGGTTTAGGCCTAATGCCTCTCACATGGCCCCAACAATCTCTAGTCGGCGGGTTGGTTTTAAAAAAGGCGGGGCTCAACCCCCAAGCCTAAACTCCGCCAATCATCAGGAAAACGCGGAGTTCTAGAACTGAAAGGGATGAGGGTCTAAGGCTTCGGGGGCGGGCTTTAGGGAGTTTACTAATCCAAGGGGTGCAGCAGGGGCCAAGTTCTGACAAGAAAAAGCTGAAACTGAGCATAAAGGACCCCCCGACCTTGGCCCTGGTAGCAGAGGAGCCGAAGCGCAAGACACCACCGAGCTGGGTTGCTGTCAATGAAATGAAATTAAGTTGCCGTTGTATGGGTATATAATACATAATAGGGCGTCCTTATTATAGCAACTCACACAGCTCTCATGCATTGGGAAGCTGGCAGTGCCTGTCGTTCTCAGATGACTTCTCATTCCTACTCTCTTCCCCTTTCAGCACACAGATGCTGGCCTCCGGTATAGGAACTTATCTTGATATATGGATATGATAAGGTCTTGGGCTTCGGGGGCGGGTTTGCTGAAACAACCTCCAACTCAAATCACCCCGATTCCCCAAGCCTCGACTTGAACCATAAGACTCAAGCCTTAACCGCCTTAACCCCTTAACCCCTGCTCCCCAACTACATCCAAAAGCCCCAATCCCTACCCCCAACTCTTAGCCTCCAAGCTGTATAGACCTGTACAACCTCGTACTATCTATCCCAATGCCTGCCTCTATTTTTGTGGGTATCCCCACTCACCAGTCTCAATACAAACCCCTTTAAAGACCTGCCTCCTAGTAATCAACCCCCCCAAAAATTTCCCGCTGATTCAGGATGGTGTTATATCGGAGGCAGTTGCTATTCGCGGGTGAATGGGCCATTGTTCAAGGGAGGGGATAGCCCTCGACCCTAAACCCTAAATCCCCAAACCCTGAATCCCTACACCCTAAATCCCTGAAACCCTAAACCCTAAACCCCCAAACCCTAAACCCTTAACCCTCAAGAACATCCCAAATCCGTAAATCCCAAATCCCAAATCCCTCTCTCCCTAAACCAAAGTCACCCCCCCCATTGCAGGCCTGGCTCCAAGCCTCGCAATACCAACAGTGGGAAACACGTGAGCTACAGTCTAAACTCCTTTGAGGGGGCATGGAACAAGTCCTGTTCAAGGGGTTTAAGGTTTAGGGTTTAGGTTTTAGGGTCTGAACTCCTTTGAAGGGGTTGTAATATAGGGGATTATATAGGGGACTACTATAGGGCTTATTGAGGGGAATACTAGGAGTTTAGGATTTAGTTTAGGATTCTGGGTTTAGGGTTTAGGTTCAGGGTTTAGTTTAGGGTTGAGGGTTCAAGGTTTAAAGGATGAGTTTAGCGTGTCTACCTAGTGGAGGGGCAAACATATTAGAATGGTGCTCTGTGGCACCATTATTCTAATGATGGAAAAGAAAACGGAAGCTACTATATCAGCAGGTTCAGCGCTTAGGGGGCTAACATGACCCTAGGTGTATCACGCTACCGTAATGCCTACGGCTTGGGGAGAACAAGCTCGTGCAAGATCTAGTCCACCAACAGTATCCCCTAAACCCTAAACCC
>CAJNIZ010002581.1:41319-55750 GCA_905231905.1 Symbiodinium pilosum
ATCAAATAGAAAAGAAAATGGAAAATGAAATGGAAACTGGGATTATATTATGGGGGATTATGGGGGTTATGATCTAAACTCCTAGTATCCCCCTCAATAACCACTAGAGTAGTCCCCTATATAATCCCCTATATAACCCCTTTAAGGAGTTTAGACTATAGCTCAAACGAATGGGGCTCACAAGAACGGAAAAGAAGATGCAAACTAAAAGAGTGAAGGAGCATCAAATGGAACAGAACATAGAAAATGGCGTGGTATCTGAGATCAACTAGACGATGGTCTAGGGATTGCAATGTGAGGCCTAGGTAATTAGGGGCACGGCATTGTATGATGATGTAGGCATCCAGCCGGAGTAATTCTGGTAGATATTTGTGACTCTACGTCATGTAAATAGCACACGCATATTTTCGCATATGGATGATGATGAAAGTGCTAAAGCAAACCCGGGGCAATCTGAACAGAAAAGTAACTTTACAGGAATTATGCTAGCAAAGGAAAGATACAAAGTGAATGCTTAAAATAAGTGCCTCAGGGGGTCAATCCCTTCCCCTGACGCGGGCAGCCCCCCGCTAGACCTCTGTATAATGCTGGTGTGGTCTCCCGATATAATTGAACCACCGATACCGGATTTTGGGGATGGGGGGGCTGAACATCGGACGAAAGCAATTACATAGCAGTAAAAGCAGAAGCAGAGGCAGAGGCAGCAAGGAACATTCTTGCAACAGTCGAGGAATAGCAAGACGAAAAGACCCCATAACCTGATTATACCCCTATTATAGCCTCAATATAACCCCTATAGCCCTTATATGGCCCTATTAGAACCGTATTAGAACCCCTGTTATGCTGGGAAACAGGCTAAACAAGCATGGCCTGGCTGCTGGATATGGGGGGGTTTCCCAAAATTAGGTGTACCTTTTTGGGGGGTTCCCCATAATAAGGATTATAGTATTTTGGGGTCTATATTGGGGTACCTTAATTTTGGGAAACTACCATATCTACTTGGAGTGGAATCCTAGAACCGCGCTTTAGGCCTTAGGGTTTCGGAACCCTCCATGCCGACACAGGAGATTTGCTTCTTCCGAGTCGCGGAAATCGTAGGAGTAGCCTGAGCCTCAGGTCGAAGTTTTTATGAGCTGAGGGTTAACGAACTACAGGCTTCTTTTCTCAAATAACACACATTTCGTGTGCAGACTGGGGTAAAGGTTTGGCAGCAGAGGGGGTGAAGGTTGGACCACCTCTGTGCCACAATATGAATAAGCGCAATACTGAAAATCATAATGAGCTCTAGTCTAAACTCTTTAAAAAGGGGTTATATAGGGGAGTATATAGGGGAGTATCATAGGGTGATTAAGGGGGATACTCGGAGTTTAGACTGTAGCTCATATCTTCACAAGGAGGTTCCAGCTATGGGGAACAGATACGGACCAGCCATACTGACCTATATGATCCCCTATATAACCCCCTTGAGGGAGTTTAGACAAAAGCTCATGTGATCCTGCAAGAGCGCAGCGTCAGGTAGCAGCTTTTATTTTTGGAACCAATGGCGAGACTTTCGAGGAAAAAAAGCGGAGAAGCCCCGAACACGAACAAAGGCCTCCAAACACTGGCCCACATACTGTAAGGACCTCAATAATTAGAAGTGGGTTTGGGAGGACATTGTTCCGTTGAACTGACGTTTTACTGTTGAGCCCTGCAGGGGCGCGAAGCTTAGATCTACCGAGCAATCCGGTCCTAAGCCCAAACATCGCGGCCCCGCCACAGCTTCAAGTCTAGGCATGACTCTTGGCGTGGGACTGCTATGGTTTATGATTTGGTTCCAGCTCCGCATGCAAGACCTAAGCATGGCTCTTCACTGGGCCCCTGTAAGCAGTGCAGTACAAATTGTTCAAAATCGGAGGTCTGTGCCAAGTACGACGTCGGGTTGTCACTGAATCGGGCTCATAAAGGGGGCCATGGCCGCGCAGCCCAAAACCGCAGCGGGAGTGCTGAATGTCCGAAGTATATAGGCCAACATCAGGCACAAAGAACTAAATTCGCATGACAAGGACGACTAGAATGCTGACATCTTTTAAGGCTGGAGAGGAAAATTAGATCAAGAAACACTGAGGCCTCGGACAATGACAAAATCATCACGCTCCAAGAAGAAACTGGACCCTGAATCCTGAACCCCAAGCCTTCAACCAGCACAAGGGAAAACTTTGACTACAAAGCCCTCTTGAGTAGCGTTTTTTACTATAATCTTACTCTATAATGGGTACCATAGTATCCCCAAATAAACTACTACTCTCTTGAAAATGTGCATCCAAGTTGCAGCCGCCACTGTTGACAGTGAGCCGCAGCACCTTGCAGCCGCTCCCCAGGGCTATTCCGGGTAAAGGGAACCAGGCTTGAAATCCCAAGGGTCTTGGTTAGGGGTTTAGGGTTTAGGGGTTTAGGGTTTAGGGTGTAGGGTTTAGGGTTTAGGGATCCTCATTTCGAGAGACCCCAAAATGTTCAATCGCGGGGTCACAACTTGTTGAAGGCCTCATTCGGAGGTTTTTCAAAAGATGGGGGCCCTTGGTGACCCTGGGGCATGTGAGGATTGCGAAAGCTTGATAGGTGTCCATGAAAAGCACTATATAGGAGTGATAGCTAAAAATCCCCAGTTGCCTCCCCAAACATCTAGGGAATTCGAAGGGCCCAAGTTGTAGTGTCAGGAAAGGGACAAGGGTCTCGCGGACATTTTGACCAGAATGGAATTATATAGTCCTCCCTAAGTAGATAGAATATGGCTTTAGGTATATTATAATAAGATCCCCATACACCCCATATTCTATCTACTCCAGAAGGACTATAGCTGAGGAACTTTTCTGGATGACGGGCTGCGGAGCGCATGTCACCATTTGTGCGGACTAGAAAAAGATCAGGGCTTAGGGTCTAGGAGTCTCGCTCAAGGGGCTCATCCTTTTTTTTGCACAAACCTGATGTCGGAGAGCCCTAGAAGTGAGCCCCCGAAGAAGTCAGGCTCTTCAGTACGGGTCCTCTACAATCCAGTGGTCGTAGACTTCCGGTGCCTACTTTGAGGTTCATGCTTCAAGTGGGGTGATGAATTACGTCAATCAGGTAATATCTGGAGTTCACGACTTATTGTGGTTGGATCTGCCTTACTCATGACCCAAGCCTTCTTTTCCTGTGCACGTACTTTTGCGTGCGCGCGGCTACTTTGACATCACCTCTCTACCCCTCTAGCACCATTGCAAATATTGCTGTTGCTTCCATAACTTGTGCAAAGATCCGGCACCCTTCACGAAAAAAGGACGGAAAAGGGACCATTTCGGCGAATGAAGGCATGTATACGTGGTCATTGCACCAAATGTACATCCCTGGACAACCCCTATATGAACTATAGTATAGTCTAAACTCCTGGTTTCCCCCGTAATAAGCCCTATAATACTCCCCTATATAGTCCCCTATATAACCCCTTTAAGGTGCCTAGACCCTAAAACCTAAACCCTAAACCTTAAACACTAAACCCCTTGAACAGGACTTGTTCCATGCCTGAAGATCCCACCAAGCACATGATGAGAGGATGCTGGAAACCCCGCCTCAAACACTCAGATTACGGCAGCTTCCATACATTCAGGGGACCAAGGGTTTTTTTTGCAGCGCCTCTTGCGGACCAAGGGTTTAGGGTTTGGGGTTTTAAAGTAGACCGCATAACTAGAATCCTTATTTATGAAGACCCCAAAAAGGCATCCCAAATTTCCAGACACCCACCCACCCCAAATTTACTGTTTGTGGAGGGCTCAGGTGCCAGCACACGTGCTTCATGGCAATCCCCTCCTCCTACTGTAAGAACCCGTATACAATTCCCGAAATAACCTATGTAAGGAATTTAGACTCTAGCTCATCTGGGCTGCCTTGGAGAATCTTGGGTTAGGGTGGCCGAAGGCCGTGAAAATGCCCCATGAGCACATGGAGGCACCCAAATCCACCATCACGCTCATTTTCCAAAGAGCCCCGCGACTTTGGGCAGCCAATTTGTGAGCTGACCTGCACTAGGTTGCTCCTTGAACCCACTTCTTCCGAGTTCACCCTCAGTATCCAGAGATCTCCCAAAGAGAAACCCAGCGAAGTGATTCCAATCCATCGGCCCCACCGCCTGATTTTCAGGCGAGGACGCAGGCTGTAAGGCTGTATGGCCTTTTGGCTTGGGTGCTGGTGCCCCGATCCCAGAAGCTTGGAAAACAGGAGGGATACCTATGGCTACTACCCACAACCGAGAAGGGATCTTTAAAAATTGTTTTAAAAATTGACACCCCACCAAAAAAACAACAGCATTACTGCATTAAATTGCGGATATTGCGATGTTATTGTGGGCTCCCTTCTTTGAAGTTAACCCCCTCCCCTTAATGGGGATTATAGTAGAGATCCTAATATTAAGGCCCAGGCTTATTAATCTGGAGTCTACATTTAACCTACACCCTAAACCCCAAATAGTAGTTCCCATTTTCTTTCCACTATCCCTATATAGCGCCCATATAACCCCAAGATGACGGGGTGTATTAATCATGGGTCTACATTACAGAGGAGATGTTCATGGCTTTTCTGAAGCAAGGCCAACGGGCTCCCAACCTTCAAGCCCTATTTACTGGAAGGTTCATGGAACTTTGTAACTGCTCATTGCCGGGCTTGAGACCCTGCTTATACTTCCCCTAGTTATGGGCTTATGTGGGCTACCCCAGTTATAAGAACGGTTATAAGCCAAGTTATGAGTAGTCACTAAGTCCCATGAGCCTTGAAGTAGTGTCGAGCAAGCTGTGCATGGGACGCCCGAAGTGGCGCAGGACCCGGGTGAAATCATGACCAAGCTTGTCATTCTTCTCTGCATGATTATGGCTACCACCACCGACTACCACCACCACCGCCACCACCAACACCACCACCACCACCACCACCAACACCACCACCACTACTCCTGCTGCTGCTGCTGCTGCTACTACTACTACTACTACAACTACTACTACTACTACTACGACGACGACGACGACGACGACGGTTTTTGCAGTGTTGAGAGCTGAAAGGTTTGCTGGTGCAGGGGCTTTGCTTTTCACAGGCGTAGGATTCGCATTAGTTTTAAGGACTTGTTTGAGGCGTCCGAGTTTCAGTTTGAATGAATGCCCATGGGGGGTTCTTATGGAGGTTGCGCCGCCTAATCAACCTATGTGCTGTGTACCGCACCCAACACCCTAAACCCTTTTGCATCCAGGCCTCTTGCAGATTGCCGGGTACTTGCAGCAACCGGCTAAACCCTAAACCCCTAAACCCTAAACCCTAAACGCATCCACTTCGGGCATCTCATGTGTGTACCAGGCCTTTGCTTGACTGGCCTGCTTCACGGCTCTGTAGCTGCCATGAGCGACTGTAGCATGCAAAGCATCTGGCAATCCGGATCCTAACTTTCGAAGCATGCAATCCGTCTGCTTGCGGCAAGGAAACAGTTTGCATCCGGCCCGGTATGAAGGAAATAACACCAACAAAAAAGTATAAGAGGCAATGGCCGGGTTTCGGATTTCGAGTTTCGGGTTGAAACACCTGGCCTTTTTGAGATTGGGTTTTGGGACGGTATGCAAGAACCTGCCGTCTCTTTGAAGAATTACATTCAGCTGACCTCTACCGAAATCCTGCACTTTTTCATGTCACCAATTGAATGGATGTGGGATCCAACCCCAGTAAAAACGTGAGAGATGCCTGCAGCTTCCCCAGAACCCTGTTGCGCAGTCAACTGCTCAAAGCTGAATTAGCACCTATTACAACAAGTCCTTCGAAGCCCCGTGACCACCTGCAGATACATCGTTCAGGAAGTCTAGGAAAGGGTGTGGGGAACCCAGACTGCCAGAGCCTCCCGGCCAAAGGAGATGGGTGAAAACCTGCCACACCTCCGAGGGCCGGGAGAAAAAGGGACTGGTGAATTCTGCTGAGAGGCACCCGAATCCTAGATGCTAAACCAGAGCCAGGCAAGCCTGGCTTTGTTGCCAAGGCCACCCCCAGTAGCGTGTCCATGCAATCCCGCCGCCGGCAGAGGGGAAGCTTTTCCAAACCCCTGTACACATCGGAAGTTCAGCTGGTTCCCAGGACTCTAAAGAACAGAAATGAACAAATTAGTTTCAGGGAGCTTCCCGGTAGATTGGAATGGTATGTTTTAGGAGGACGCCCCCACCCTGTAATAGCTGTATAATGGGAATATGATGGGACCCTTATATAATCATTAAATTCCCTTGTAGCCACTACAACAGGGTGGGGGGTCCACCTAAGCTTTGTGTTTGGACAGCCCAAAAGCCCTGCAGGCTCCCCAGTCTTCCTACATACCCATTAAAGCCGTGGGAGTTAAGCCCTATAGTAGTTTGGAGTTTAGGGCTTAGGGATGAAGAAGGGGAATACGAAAGTGGAGAATCAAATGGAAAATAAAATGGAAACCGTGTATTTTTCTGTCTATAGGTAATCCCGAAAGCCGTATGATGAATGTACTTCCCGTAGGACTTCCGCAGAGATACTTTCATCCCTACTACACCCTAAAACGAGTCCACAAGCCCAAAACATCACCTCCCGAAGCCCTAAACTTTGAAAACCCCTGGGTTGCTGTTAAGGAACTTAAATTAAGTAACCATAATGGTCCATAATGGGTATACATCGCACTTAATATGGTTACCCCAGTGTAATAACTTAAACTAAGTCCCTTAACAGCAACCCAGCTTAGGTCTCAAGACAACTTAATTTCAATAATCATGATGGGTGTATGTATAAATATATATATATATAGTAATTCATAATGGTTCCGAAATATAACATTAAGTTCCTGAACAGCAACCCAATTCTTCGTGTTGTTTGGATCCCCGTAGCCGCAGATCAGGGCACGGCCAGGTCCGACATTGACGGCCTCGGTCAGCTGACGGTCAAGGGGAGTAGGCTCTCACGACGATTTCAACATGGACATCAGCAGGTCAAATCCCAGAAATCCCAAACGCAAAAGATTCCCTTTAGGGACCTATGCATAACACGGAGTATGCCCGACCCCCTCTTTTGCCTCCATGCTAGCTCAGTGGAGTGCACGGAAGGTGTAAAGCCATTGGAAAATCTCACACAAGCCATGTAGGTAGCTGTGGGATCAGATGGGGAAGTCAGTGCTCAGTGTTTTCGTGTGTTCTGTTCTGAAATCCCAGACATGAGCTTGGCATTCTTCAAGAGGTTCCAATCCACAACATGCATTACATCCAAGAAGACAGAAGACTGGAAAACCTCACCTGAGTAGCGTTTTTTTGGTGGTTCAACCTAGCAAGATTAGATTCTATATCTAGAATACTATACCCCAAAAGGAGGATATAATCTTACTCTATCTTGGGTACCATGGTATTATTCACGGACATCAGTCGGTCATGCGAATCAAGCGCTTGGGTACCGTAGTGTCCCCAAATTAAATACTACTCACCTAGCACTATGAACCTGTGCAGGGTCCCCGAAAGCCCGGATGGCAAGCAGTTCCCATCTTGAAGTGAGAGGCGTACAAACGGATGTAAATGGAACACGGACCCCACCTAAACCCCAACAACAGCACAAGCCATTCTCTGGTGATCCCACAAAAAAAGTTATGTCACTTAGAGCTATGCCAGGACCTGTGACCGCATCACCCAAAAGGCTGCTCAACAACAACCCTGGCGGCGGCGTGAAGCGCTTGAGCAAGAGGGAGCTGCACACCTGGGACAGGGAGCCCCTCCAGTTCACAAAAACAAAAAGGACCATGGTCATGTGAGGCTTAAGTTCGCTCTGGAAGCGCGGGAGTTTGGGGATCACGAACAGCACAGCTTTGCCTGCCAATCCGAAAACACAAACCTTAAACCGCACAGATTGCGCAGAATGCATGTAGCTAAATACTTCTCAGTTCCCTTCAGATCCCTTCATAAAAGCCAGTCCAGGGCGCCACGAACAGCGAGGATCCCAGCATCATAACGCAGGCGATCTGTGGGTTCATGACCCTGGCAGAGAGCTCTACACTCTCTTGAAATGCGGGTTGGGTCTATAAGGATCACAGATCACAGCAGGGTAATTTATACGGGGGGTGCTACTAAGGATTACGCAAGGGTTATTTTGAAAAAATCCCGCATCGGCAGAATGGTTCTCATGCTAAAAAACAACTTGAGCCCCTGACCTCTCCCACAACACAAACTACCAACCAGGCGCACGTTACAGGGAAGCGTTTCTTGGATGATAAGGGCTCCAAACCAGAACCCCTACGGCCAAAACCGGGCAACCTAAACCTTGAGCCCTGAGAGTATGTTGAATAGACGCCTTTGTTTTACCTACTTGTCTTTTCCGGGTATGGCCATGCTGCCAAGGGGCACGTGCTGCCGCCAGAATACCCCGGCAGCAACTGGCAGGGCGCAGATGTTGAAGAAGAAAGCCCACCTGAGCATCATTGGAATGTGACAAAGGCCCTTACAGGATTTTGGGATTAGGGTCAGGGGGTTTCTGGGTTTTAGGGATATAATGGGTATGTAAGGATATATTGTTTTTCGGGGCCAGATAACCAGACTAATAGAAGCAAAGGGCAACGAGCCTGAATATGATTTAGGAATTGGGCTTATACGGATGTCTGCAGGGATGTGATAGTTCAGGCTAAAGGTAAACTTACTGGTGCTTAAGGGAGTGGGGGAGTGGATCCCTACAAGAATCCTTATATAATCCCAATACGTATCCCTATAATAGTACCTGTATTCTTGCACTCCCCTTAAGCACCAGTAGGTAGTTACCGGGACCAAGCCATCCTCGTAGAATCCTCTGAACATCCCACTTTCCCCGAAGGATCCCTAAATCCCTCGTGAGCCTTAGTCTAAACTCCTAGCATCCCCCTTAATAACCCCTATACGAGTGCCCCAGATAATCCGCTATCTAACCCCCTTTAAAGAGTTTGGACGTTTAGACTATAGATCACATGTGATCCAAGAAGTGTTTCTTGCAAACCAATCACCAATCCCAACACTGCAACAAAGGGAGTAGAGCTGAATCAAGGGCCATCCTCGTAACTCCGCCCCGAGCAGCCATGCTGAGTCCCGTCAGAAGCACCCGCAACGCATGAATCGGCTTCTCCCCCATGCAATCCCTCCAGGAAACCCTGTTCAGAAACCACCTTGCCCGAACCGGAACTCCCACACGTGACCAGGAAATTCGAGCCCTTACACAGGATAATGTCCGGAATGATACTTAATGAAGAATCTAAATTACAGATCCTCTCAGGGGTCTGAGAAACAACGAACCCTAAACCCTGAACCGCACAACTAACCTAAACCATAAATCCTAAACCCTGAACGGACTTCTGCAACGCTGCATGAAGTTGAACCAAATGGTGCTCAGGGTCTCCTTTTTGCAGGGATTACTGCGATAGACTCTGGATGTGGGGGGTTAGGTACTTTGTTATACTGTAAGTTCCTGAAGGACTGTCAGTTCCATGCTGATTTTTATTTGAGGCGGCCTATACTATAATCACGGAATCTAAAGCCCCAATCTTGGTAACTTTTAGGCCCCTGTAACAGCCCCAAAGTATCGCAGTCTTAGGGTTTTTTCTGTTCGGATTTCGGCGTCGAGGCTTCAGGCTCTTGGGAATCTGCTTACATAGCTTCCAGAATCTTCGGGTCAAAAACAAATGCGGGGCGTCCGCGTTCTCCCCCCAAAAAATGATGTAACACAGCCTTTGGTTCTGCGGTCCCACATAATGCGTGATTTTTCGATTGTTCTGCCTGGGATTGCGGTGGAGCGTCCCCGCTGGGCTTAAGAGCACGGTTGCAAAAGTCAGTCCAGGAAGCAATGGCTAACTGCTTCTTCAGATGAAGTTGGCCTTCAAATGAAGTCTCACAAGGAAATTGGTACTTGAAGGCTTGGGGGCGCGCCGTGCAAGACCACATCTGCAATTCAAAAGTGAAGCAAAGAACGAGGAAGCGCTGGCAGCTACTGTTCCTGTTGAAAAGGACTGAACGTCCTGGTGAAGTTATCATGTTTGGGGTGCCCCATACCCAGACTTCGTATTCTTCTGGGGTGCTTCTCATGCATGTGTCCAGGAATTGGCTCTTGTAGTACAACGTCAAATGGCCTCTGCTTTGATCCCATGCTAGCATTTTTGGAGCTTTGCCTACGGTCTATGCGTTTTGAAGGCTGCGGGTTCGGTTGTGCTACCGAATAGTCTTGCTAATGCCAGAAGCACTCTGAAAAATGAGCCTACGTCCACCTGCAAAAATAACGTGCAGCTTCAGTTGTTGGGATGAAGGCTTGGAGCTTACAGTCATGCTGACATTTGTGACAAGCTAGGTGGTCTCAAGTCACTGGTGACTCGCCAGCAGTGCAACGCTGCACGATTGTGTTGAGTCGAGCTGCCCTCCCTGAATTTCCCCCAGGCCTGACTACCTAACTTCCCAGCATTTTACACGCCGATCTTCCTTAAATTGAATGTCCTACACAAGCCCTGCAATCTCAAACCTGGCCATCCTAAACCCTAAACCATGAGATGTGAACCAGACCTTCCTGCCCTTCCATGAGCCCGATCTCCGCACTGCCCCCGCCCTGTGACAGCCTTTAAGCGCGGTAATTCGATGGGCTCTAGAAATTCATACCATAATAACTGCTACCGAGTGGGGGGGCCAGGACCCAAACCCTACCCAAGGTCCCCGTCCCAACCTTCGAAAGCGCCAGGAAAGCCAGGAGGTCTGTGAGGTCACTGCGCACTAAGACCTCATAGGGAAGGCTGTCTCCGAAGGGGGCAAAAGCTCATAGTGGCCACAGGCCTCTAATCGGAGCCCACTTGAGCATGTGTTCCAAAAACGAGAATGTACGGACCTCATGTTTACAGGATGTCCGTACATTAGACAAGGGGCTATAGACAATTGCAGGCAAATGATATGTACTCTTCATTTTCTTGACGCAATCGGTACTGATTTCAGCACGGCTTTAGCCATTTGAGGCTTCAGGCTTGCGCTTCAAAAAACGTTTCTTCTGCCAGGCTTCATGAAGACTCACAGAGCTTCTGGTATGTTTTGCTGGTATCCTTTTGTCATGACTTTGGTCATTGCTCCCGTCTGTATCTCCTCCTCCCTCCGAACCCTTAGCCCTAAAACCCCCAACCCTAATCTCCTAAACCCCAGACCCGAAAACTTCTTCTGCTACACTGCGGGCTCTGCACCACAAAGCATGTCTTTAATCTAGTTACAGCTCTGACTGGGCTCTTTTTCAATGTTTTAATACTTAAGAGACCATCGCTCCATGAACTGCAACTTGTGTGGGGTCCATGCTAAAATCCTCAACAAACCAAAAAACAGTCTCAAATGACAGCAGACGCAGCCGCCCTCATCAAACAAAGTGGCAAAAGCACATCCTAAACAGAACCGAAAAATATTTGCGGGCCAGACCGATCAACTCCACCCTATAGGTAAGCGGTTAGGGCATTGTTTTTGTCGTGTTGAATGGAGAAATTTAAGGCTTCGGACATCACTATATGTGTGAAACTTCCAGTCCGGGTTGTGTGCTTCGGGGTACGCGCGCAAATCTGCTAGAAAACACTTCCAGGGGCACGGGTATCCAAACCAGTTGAAGCCCACAGTAGCCACGAGTTGCCCTAAAATGCCATTTAGGGGCAATGTCAGCAGCGTCGACCGTCACCTGTCTTCTTTGCGACTTCATAAAAGAAAGAATGACAAACCGAGTTCCCTCATCCGGCTGCGATTCTAGAACTTTCAGGCTTGATTTGCGTACTAGCTTAGCATCATAGGGTGGGAAGCAGGAAGAGACGGCACAGAGCTTTGTAAGCAGAAGCTGCATGCAAGTATGAGACAAGCCACACGATCTCGTGACTGCTTCCTGAGATCCCTGTGTCAGAGGGTACTTGTGTGGCTGGGCGCCCCCAAACCCACACCTTCCATCCCGGGCCAAGCCAAAGTGCAGTCACAATCCACGGTTCCCAAGACCGCATATTCCGTAGAGCTTCCCGCAATACCGAACCAAAGACTTTGGGAAACTCTGACATGAGAGCGCATGGGGATCGCTAGTTTGTTGGAAGCCCTCGAATGGGGGCTTCTAAAGTGGGCCCTGAAAAGGGGCCTCCACTTTTGAAAGCCCTATAGTCCCCCTTAAGTAGATAGAATATGGGGGTATGTGGGGATCTTATTATAATATACCCAAAGCCATATTCTATCTACTTAAGGGGGACTATAAGCCCTTAATCTCTGCTCTGCTTTGACCGAAATGCATTCTGCCCAGCGCCAATCGCAACACCGAGGTCTGCGGCTGCCAGGGCCGGTGCGTCGTTGATGCCTCGTCTTGCTTTAGGCTTCAGAGTTTGGGGCTTGGGGTTCAGGGTTTGGGGCTTAGGCTTAGGGGTTTGGGGTTTAAGTTGTGGGGTTTTGGGTTTCGATGTGTGGTTTTGGGTCTGGCGCGCAGGCTTGATTTACTCTAAGTTCCCTGGAAGCGTGGTAGATTTTCAGCTTCGGCTGATTCTTAGGTCTATAGAAAGCAGAACAAATCAGGAAACTTCCAGTTTAGGGTGGGGATGTAGGACCCCATGAAAAATTCTGACGGGATGATGCAAGAGGCGTGTGGGATTGTTGAACGACCATGTTACGAATGATATGTAGGAAGATGTAGTGACGGCATGGCATTATGTAGGCATTCTGCAGGATCATCTGCAGCCATATGTGCGGGGTATGTCGTGATTATGTGGGAACGCTGGAGGGATGATTTTCAGAAACCTGAACCCTAAGCCGACTAACATCTCGGCTCAGGCGCCATCGCCCACCATCGCAACCGTCGCCTTGCTGCGCCGAGGGAACTTCCTCTTGCCTCCCACAGTAGACTTACACAGGCTTAGGGTTCCAAGTTTAAGGCCTGAGGTCTACCATTATAGCTGAGGGGCTTAGGGCTTGCGTTTCAAGAGTTGATTCTGCAGCAGGGTTGGTGGCTCAAGCCGCAAACTTTCAGTTTATGATTTGTGTATGTCACAATGTTGCCATTCTGAGGCTGACGGCTTAGGATGCTGGAGTTAGTCTTGAGGATCTCGACAATCGCCGGAGTGTGTAGCCTGAACAATACATCCTGTCCCCTGCCTCTATCTGGCATCTTGATTGCTCATCATTCTCATAATGACTCATTTAGTGACAACCAAATGAGCCAGGGCGATTGAAGGAGCACAGAGCATGACAGCGGACAGAACTGAAACCAAGCGGGTTTCCTCGCCTGTTTAGGAATTTCAGCTGGTAAGTTCAAACACGACAACGGACAGAACCGAATGGTTAGTCCTGCTGGCTACTTAGCCATGCTTCGCAAAAGCAATGGTGAGAGCGACTTCACTCAGGAGTAAATTGGTCCCGCATCTCCCGCATCCGAACACATACAAGAACCCTCAAACCCTAAACCCAGAATAGCGTGAGTGTTCTGCTCCTCCAATGCTGAAGCATGATGTCGCAGCAGAAACCAAATGCTGCAACCCTAAATCTTGAATATCTTCGAGCTAAGTGAAAAAAGCGTTCTGAACACTGTATTACAATAGAAAGGCATCATGTTACTTACTCAGTGTTCACCTGCGCAAGTCCCAAACCCTTAAACTCTTCAACTACTACACAGTTTCAGCATCCATTGCATCTCTATTTCGCCTTCAAAATTGATTTTGAGTGCCCTTATCCGGGTTCGTATCCCCAAGCCCTAAGCAGAAACAATCCCACTCCTTACAGAATCCCTATACAATCCCTACATGATCCTTATGCAAAACCAAGAACATCTCCATATCTAAACACGTACACCCCAGACCCACTAAAATCCCTTGGCCTGGGAGGTCGGGCTCCCCGCCCTGCAGATACTTCACCACCCGGACCTTGTCCGCGGGCAGTGCTTCGGCAATCTCAGCGTCGGACAGGGGAGCTTTTAGGGTTCAGGGTTTAGGGTTTAGAGCATAGGGGTTATATCCGGCTTCTAAAGGGATCTACTTAGGAGGATGTGGAGAGATATACACATATATGTGTGAAGTACACGTTTGTATGTACATCTGTCTGCTCATTTGCCTAAGTGCCATTTGTTTATACATGCTTTTTGAACATCTGTCCCTGTATCTGACGACTAATAGTCGAATAGTCTTCAACAGAACAGCCTCTTTATGGGCACTCTACTAAATTCTGCCTGCTTAGTATGCCACCCTACATCTTCTGACCCAAGGGTAGAACCGTACGTTTCCTTTATGTGCCGTCTACAAAATTCTGCTAAGATGCCAGGCTACATGTTGTGACCTAAGAGTAGAGCTCCACTTTTGAAAGGAAAGACAAGGTAGCTTCCCAAAATATTGGGACTTAAATATGGACCCCCAAACATTATACTCCTTGTTGTTGGGACCCCCTAAAGGGGAGCCCTAATTTTGCGAAACCCCCCATAT
>CAJNIZ010002581.1:66422-84432 GCA_905231905.1 Symbiodinium pilosum
GGGGGGTCTGGTTAGGTGTCTGCCGTGGTTTTATGGATCCCGAAGAAAATGCCTCACATCGCACATCATCCTTCTCGGAGGCCGATCGCGAGCCTGCACGTCATTTGGGGGGTGAAAGTCTGAAAAATGAAACAACGTGTTTGGGCATCACATCCAAGAATGAAAGCTATCAAGTGCGAAGCGGTCTTTGCGGGCTTAGGGCTTAGGCATTTTAGGTTAGAGACGGGTGCAGGGTTTCATGATGCGGGCTTCTCAAAAATAAAGATTTATGTTCTACATGGGGAACTTCTGACTCTTTCAAACTAGAGAAGCATTACGAATGATACTCATGGTGGCTTCATGATGGTCATCACGAATGCAGGCCCCAGACCTCTAAACCCTGCACCCTAAAACCCTGAACTTATCAGGGCTTGATTCTTCAAGTAACGATGATAGGATGAACAACGCTCCTGTAGCAAAGTAAGGAATACCACTGATAGCCTGGGTCATGATAGGCTCCCTGCACTAGGGCGACTAAGAAGCATGAAAAGCCCAGCAGACAATTATTCTGGTAGGGGTTCTTATTGTAAAGAAGTGGAGTGCCTGTAGTAGTTAGATGCTCCCAGTGGGAACACACTTGCCCGAACCGGTATGGAACCCTATACAGGGCCGCATAATTCGGTTTTACGTGCAACGGCAAGAAAGCATTAGCTGCGAGCTCTGGCTATCTCATCTTCCACTTCCCTCTTGAACGGCAGCTGTAATGCCATTACATGGCGCACCCCCAAGCCATTAAGCATCGGTTTCCTTCTAAGACTTTGCATCAAAACTAGCCGTCAGTACTTCCTGATCTGACGAATTCAAAGTACAACCTACCTCCTAAGCCGGAAGGGACAGAACGATGATATCCCCCGAATAAAAAATTTTTGGTCATGAAATCAATTGCTGCAAGCCCTCGCTCCGTGTGCTTGGCTTCAATCTTGAGATGCAGTTGCGATCTTCCATAGCTGAACCCAAGCCTTCAGGTACCGATTTCCGGTTGAAAGTTTGTCTGCAAACTAATTGTCAATCATTGCTGTCTGCCCGTGATAATTTTCAGATTGGAAAAACAGTACCGTACCGATCTGAGACTCAGGGTTTTCATCAGCTGACCATTTCTCTTGCTGCTAACCATGGCTTGCAATTGCGACGCCACCTGACTCCCAAGCTCCAATCACCACATTGTAAGCCCGAAAGGCATGCCAACAATGCATGCACAGCCTTACAGACCCTGAGCATCGCCGGTCCCCCAACTGCGCCCACAAGCAATGAGGGGACCAAAGCAAGGCAATCCCTCGTAATAACCAGGCAGAATCCTATGGTCTCTTACAGATACCAACACGTCTGATACTAGGGCTTCGTGATCTACCTAGCCCAAACACGAAAACGCACTATGCAATCCCTCCGGCCATTTCATCATGCAGGTTCTCTTGCCCTCGATTTTCCATCATTGGGGGTAGCATTCTTCAAAACCCTATCGAATCCCACGATAACCCCTACAGTCCCTACATAATTAGCCCTAAACTTCATCCCTTCTCCCCATATATACCTACAGGACCCCTATGAATCCCTGCAAATATAACCCGATATAACTCCTGTTCCGAACTTCAGGAAGAAATTCCGCGGGCCTGGCATTGAGACGCGGAACCCAGGCAACCTCGAGCGGCTGCAACATGTGGTGCTGTAGTAGTATAGTCCCCCTTAAGTAGATAGAATATGGGGTATATAGGGATCTTCTTATAATATACCAAAAAGCAATATTCTATCTACTTAAGGGGGACTATAGGTATAGGCCAGAATACTAATTGGTAGTGAGTGCTTGTGGTGGTAGTCTTAGTACTAGTAGCAGTACAAGCAGCAGTAGTAGTAGTAGTAGTAGTAGCAGCAGCAGTAGCAGTAGCAGTAGCAGTAGCAGTAGCAGTAGCAGTAGCAGCAGCAGCAGCAGTGGTGGTGGCGAAGTAAGTACCCTGTGCTTTATCGCTAGACGCATGACAAGAATTTTTCTGTGTTGTCAGCAGCTTTTAAGGCCTTGGGGTTATGCGACCATGGCAAAAGAACGAAAACTACATGCACTCCAGTTTCAAGCTTGGGCAGAAGGCTTTGACGACCAAACCCTACATATCCAGCAAAATTTCATATCCTCACACCCTACACCCTGAACCTTAAACCTGTCACCCGTCACTCCTAGAACAGCTGGCCAGCTAGCCCTCAAAATAGAAGTTCATGCACTCTACAGACCCCACGGCCCTAGACTCCCATATCTTCCTACACTATTAGCCCTAAATGCCCATATGTAATCCTATAGACCTCTACATAGACCTCTATACCCGAACGTAACCCGAGGTAACCACATTCAACTCCATGCACTCCCATCAACTCCATAGCAAGGCGCTCTTGAGGATTCGCTGCATCTGCGTCAGGCTCCTGGGCGCCCTGAACGCTTGGATCCTTTGGACAGATCACAAGCTTTCTGAGGGGGGTTTATAGTGACCCCTCTATATACACGATTATAGGAGAAGACAAAATGTTTCTGGAGGTTGCAGGGACCTCTTTGAAGGGTATAAGGTTATAGGGGATATATAAGGTCATATGGGGACTAGACCAGGATTATGGAAGAATCATTTCAGGCCTAAGTTTCGGGATATTGCTCCCAATGATGGGGAATCGGATGGAAAGGAACATGGAAAATATAATGGAAACGGAAATTATCTAGTCTTTTACACGGATCATACAACTGGGTAGGCAGATTACGAAAATCTCATGCTTTCCATAAAGCTCACGACAAGCTAGAGGCGATCGAACGGTGCGAATCCTAAAACCTTTCTTGGAATCTGGAACTGTAAGATGCCAGAAGCTATACCCTAAACCCTGCCTCTGGGTCCCATTGACAGGAAGAACATGCTACCACGAAACATTTTGTAGGGCTCCTTTCGTTTCCGGCAAGGGAGGTACGAGAAGAGCAGGCATAAGAGTCCTAAATCAAGAGCCTAGATTTTCCAAACCTCCTCTGAATTCGGCGTCAAACCCTCTATCCCTAAACTAAAGCTAATCTCCCTCACAACTACATGGAGGCCCAAACGAAACCCCTACAAAGATTCCTGTCCTCTGAAAGGGCGCGCCATATCAGCTTCCATGCTACTGGGGGGAATTTTAGACCCTGATCCTGAGTTTGCCCTGGAATCCTGGATTCCGATGGCTTTCGCTTTAGGGTTTATAGGTTTAAGGTTTAGGGGTGTAGACACGAGGATCGCACAGCAATGCAGGCACGGCAACAAGTGTCCAGTTGGGTCTCCGAGCGAGGCTTCAGCACTGTGGCTAAAACACGCAGGCTACTCTCAGCGGAATGCAACTACAGGAGTCCCCACAGCAACATCAGCTTCACACTACCTGCACTCGCATAATGGCGTCATTCAGGCATCAAGGTATCTACTGCTGGCTGCACCTACCATCCCACTCAGTCGGGCTCAGCATGCAAAGGACACCAAGGCCAGCAAACAACCGTCTCCCAGCTCACACGTCAGACATACTTGCACGGCGGTATCCACTTGCAGTGTCCACTTGTCCAGCCAATTCTCATGAATTCCACGCAGTCTTCCAGTTCACTAATTCTTGTACTTTCACCACAGCGGTTTAGGGGTTTAGGGTTTGGTCCCACCACTTGGCTTTAGTTTGTTCAGTGGGGCTTCGAGTTGGCAATGCTACTTTCATTTCAGAGCCTGAAATTAAGGCGTATGTGCGCCTGTCTTCCCTGTAAGCCAACATGTCAGGTCAGGTAGGGAGGGTTCATGGCAATTAGTAGCTGTAACTACTTATAGCTGGGCTTATGGCTCTACTTATAACTCCCCTAAATGGACTGGTGCAGGTTACCCCAGTTATAAACAGGGTGATAAGCTACCTATAAGTCTATAAGTAGTAACAAGTGGAATCAAACCCTAAACCCCAAACCCAGGGCACGAAGGGCTGGCGAGAGTCGCAGCTGCTGCTCACCCAGGTCGTGGTCATGTCCACAGCAAAAGCCACCTCCAGGCCAGTGGGGTCCCTTCCCTTCCCAGGCCCCCTAAAGGATCCAAAAAATGGAACCGCCTAATCATCCCTAGTTTCCCCAACGTAGTAATGGGTTCATATGGGGGGGGATCCATTTTTTGGATCCTTTAGGGGGTCTGGGTTCTAGGGAGTCAATGAGGATGTATAGGGATCTTATGCATATGGGGATCTATAAGCTTACACAAGGTTATGCAAGGATATACAGGGATATACCGAGATATGTAGGGATATGCGGGTCTGCTTTTATACCCTCAATGATTATAATCCTTGTTTCCGGGACTTTGCAAAAGGCGCCCCTTATTGAGAAGCGCTAAACCACCTCTTGCTGGATATACCAGTATGCCCACCGTTAGCACGATAATAATGATGAGTTGCATCCCCCTAATAGCCCTAATTCCGAAAGCAACCCTGCCGTGTTTTGTTAGTTTTCACTATACCGGCCCGAATATCGTCTTCCTGCGATCATCCGCAGCGTACCCTTGATTTGCCCCTGAGAAAAGAGTGCAGAACGTTCATTCAAGTGGGTGACTGTTCTAGGGGCATCCCTGCACAAGCCAGCCAACATAACAACGTCTGCAAACCCAGAATCAATCTTGGGACCCTGCAAGATAATCCCTACGACAGCCCCCAAGCACGAACAACCCAAGGAACCCCAATACATCTCAGTCAAGCGATGTCTCAAGGCAAACTGCCAAAACCTAGGGCCCCTTCAATGAAACAGATTTTGGCAACCCCGACCTCAATACAAGGAGTCCAACAAAAGTCAACAGTCATGTGCGGGCTTAGGGTTTAGGTTTAGGGATGTGATTGTCAGGCAATACCTTAGCCCTCCAGCCCGAACCCTATACACCCCGAGCCCTGCCATCCAGCAACCCGACACTTTCCTCCCAGCCTTCCCTTCACTCCCCACAACTCCCACAGTTCATCTCCCAACCCTATACTCTAAACGCTTAAAAGCCATAAGCCCCTACCTGGACCCTCCACTGTAACTCCTTTTGAGGATTCTTGTGAAGATCCCCAAAAAAGTACTACATTGGAGGGTCAATTGGAGGGCCCTCAACCCTAATCAAAAACTTAACCCCTGACGCTGGCTCCCGGAACCCCCCAAATCCTGAAACCCTAATGCCGTAAACCGTAACTCCCTTAACTAAACCCTTAACCCTTGAACCCTAAACCCTAAACCTTCCTTCCTTCCACGCCTCGCCTTCCTGCGGGTGGACTCCCCAGCAGCTGCACGGAAGGCGCTGAAGAGCCGAGTCCAACTCTGCTCCTACAGTTTAAGGGTTTAAGGATTCAGGGTTTAGGGGTTTTATGGTTTAGGGGCTTAGGGGGTTTGGGGTTTAGGGGCTTGGGGGGTTTAGGGTTTAGGGGTTTTGGGTCTGGGGTTTCAGGGTTTCTTAGTGCTAAGACCGAAGTTTCTGTAACGCCTCTATAAAGGGTTACATGGGTTTCCAACAATTAGAGGCCACTTTGCCTCATACCAGGGAATAGTATTTAGCACTTGGGAGCGTTTAAGGGACACCATCTTTGCTTGCCTTTGGGGAATGCCCATGTGGGGAGACATGAGGATGCAGAGGGGGGGGGGGGTTTAGGGTGTAGGGATGAAGGTTTAGGGGTTTAGAGATTAAGGATTCACGGTTTTGAGCTATAGTCTAGACTCCTAGTATCCCCCTTAATCACCCGTATAATACTCCCCTATTTTATCCCCTTTCTAGACCCCCTTTAAAGAGTTCAGGCTATGGCTCATTTAGGGTTGGGCTGTTTAGTGATTCGAGCTTTGGGTCTGCTTGAGGAAGCGGAGTGTCCATGGGAAGGGGCTTATAGAAGCATGTACAGGGAACGGCAACTCATATGACAGGGGTCTATCCAATGCTACCGTCCCTGCGCTTTAGGTTTGATTGAGTTTGGGGTTTAGGGATTTACGGTTTAGGATGTCGGGAGTTCAGGCTGTCGGATGGAAGGACCGAAGGACTAAGCATTTTGTGCTTAAAGGGTTTACGGTTTTTAGTGCCTATTGACAGGCTCCAGCCCTGTTCTCACTCACCCCCCAAAACGGCTTCATAACCCCGACCCTGCAAATTCACAAGCGTAACAAACTAAGCCCGGAGTTAGAAGTACACCCTCAACCCGGCCAAATTCTGCGATACCCTTCTACGCTACCCCTGGCGAAAATTTGAGTGAATTGCAAAGCACCTGAGATGCTTATTCGCAGACACGTCGCGCATTATGCGAGAGTATCCTGAAAAAGCCCTTCGAGTGTAAAGGTCCTGAAAGGTGCGTAGACTGGACGTCCTGAGCTCCTTAGGCCAAACCCTACAAGCCCTCAAGCTCAAACCCCAACCCCCTAGATAAACCTTACAGCAGCCAAAAGCTCATATCCAAAGCCCATATAAAACCTAAACCAAACATAATCTCAGTTTCCATGTCACTTCCCTGTTATTCTTTCCACTTCATTGCCCAGAACAGGTCGGTATTATCCCTAATCCCTAAACCCTGAACCAGCCGACGGGGTTGCTGTTAAGGAACTTAATTTATGTTACCATCACCTGGACAAATAAAGACACATATACATATGGGGGTTGTTCTAAAGGTCCTTCCTTAAAAGGGGGTCCTAACCAAACAGGGAACCTACATTATGGCCATTTTGGGGACAGGTATTTTGAACAACTACCATATATATATATATATATGTATATATATATACATATACATATCTGTACTGAAGAGTAGGACTTCCTCCTCATAGTAAGTTAGTTCAAGTTAAGTAACCCAGACGATGGAAATCCTAAACCGTAAACCCTAAACCCTAGACCCCAGTATACTAGTAGTTAACAATAAACCCCAACAAACAATAGTACTTAACCCTAAGCCCGAAACCCCAAACCTGAAACCATAAATCCTAAACCTTTAACCTAAACCCTAAACCCTACAGTAGCTAACAATGCATCAAATGATGTCCTCCTGCATCCAGGGGCACTGGAGCGCACAGGCGGAGGCTTTGGGCTTCCCGGTGGTCAGCGTGCCCGTCTTGTCCTGCCAGCTGGGAAGCCTAATGCAAAGAGGGAATATCTATACCTATATAACAATAAGAATACCAATGACAATACGAATAACAATATCATGTATAGATATTACCAATAGTAATGATGATGTCAATCCCCGTGCAATCATAGTCCTCAAATATGTAGTTCATCGGGCCTTCATTTTACCTACACTAGCCCCTTGTGGTACCCATTACTTGGTGGGGGATTGAGGCAACTTATATAAGGGTTAAATAGGGTTCTGTCAAGGTTGGGGGGGGGCTGGGATGTAGGGCTGAGGATTTGGGACCCGAAGCCCTAAACCCAAGGATTTGGGATTTAGTCTTCAGAGTTTAGGGCCCGGGGTGGCCTAGTGTATGAGCAGGGGTCTTCAGGAGCTACAGCTGCTTGTATGTATATATATATATACTCTGATAATGTCCTTGAACTGGGGACTTCAATATGCTGCAGTCCAGGGCCCTACGAAGTGACCCAGAATACCCCCAATCACCATCCTCAGGGCTCTATGCAGGAAATGCGGTGGATACTGAATGCCTTATACCTGGGGAGTTGTGGTACTACAGTAGACTAAGCTCACGCAGGATTTCAAGACGCACCTAGAAAAGAATCCTTGAGGCTGCAAAAAGTGTGAATGATATCCAGGAAAGGCAGGCATCATTATAGCTCTCAAGGGATTATACAGAGGTTATATTGGCTTGACTTTCCAGCCCTTCGAACCCTCAACCTTGCAGCACCAGCAGTCCAGAACAATCCGCTGGACCTTGGAGCCCAGCTCCAGTGGTACAGCACCAGAACGAACCTGAAACAACAGGTGCATCTTAGGTGTGGGCTTAGGGTTTAGGGTTTAGGGGTTAGGTGGACCCCCCACCCTGTAATAGTGACTATACGGGGGTCCTCTTATCGTCCAATTATACCACACAGGTGGGGCCCATGCAAGGCGCAACCTAGTCGGCTGGATCAATAAGTGAGGGTCTGGGGTGTAGAGATTCTCTGGCTGCATCTGAAATCGGAATACTAGTTTTGTGGGGCTTATACGGTCCAGGATACATGGCCGTTCTTGGGGGGTCCCTACAAGGACTCCCGTATATTGGGGCTGATAAGGGGACCAGGCATGGCTATAAGTAAAAGTTGCAATTCATCAAGAAGTATCATGCTCCCCTCAACCTGTCCTTACTTTCTGAGGCTAGCGCACAGCGCAAAAACGAGACATGGCCTCCGAGTCAAGCAAAAAAGAATTGAGAAGATCGTCGTGGCTAGGTAGAGGGTCCCAAATCATGGGGCCCATGGCATGCCCATGGATTCAAAAAAACAAGCCCCGCTCCAAACCTGAGTCGCAATAAGTCTGGTATGATCGCGTTACGGTTCTCATTGCGTAGGCCCTTACATACGTCTTTTCATGATCCCTAGAGAGCCATTTGATCTCCCGACTGATTCTCTGCCGTTCTCAATTTTTGTCTCCCAAATCCCAAGCCCCTCCGTTCTGATCGTTGAGGCCACCGCCATTCATGCTGCCTGCCAAGGGGCCAAGATGCCACACTTTGCTGCCACCCCCGTTGCGGCCATGACTGCAGTAGGAGTAGCAAGACCTTACAGGGCGCAGGGCATAGTACGTGGCATAAGTGTTACGGCTCAAAGCTTTTGTGGGCTATGGTGCTAACTGTCCATTTAATGAGGGGCTGGGCTGGGCCCTGCAAGGAGGGCAGGAACGTACGCGGAATATAGGCAGCTTCCACATTGCTGTACCCCAGAACACCAGCGTACCTCTTTCCGACAGCCCAAGCAACTGGAGGTGTCGCAGGCATCTTTTCAGGATTCCTTCTACTAATTATCGTGTTCGGGAGGGGGGCCTTCGCTTGACACAAACTTGCGGTCGAAAATCTAAAATCCAACTCCAAATCCTAAACCCCTTGACCTTGAACCTCAAAGCTTTAGCCAAGCCCGAAGTCACTCCAAACTCCAAACCCTGAGAACCCTAAAGGCCGAACCTGCAGCCAAGGCACCAAGAGCGCAGGGGCAGGCCACCAGCATAACCGTAAGCCCATGCTCCAGCACAAAGAAGGCCTGCCGAAACATGTGAGCTATACTCTAAACTCCAGTATCCTCCTTAATAACCCCTATAGTAGTCCCCTATGGAACCGTCTATTTACCCCCCATTTAAGGAGTTCAGACTATGGCTCATGTAGACGCCCGAACAAACAAGGGAGAAGCAGCTGGGCAAGAAGATGAAGCATCCAATGGAAATAGCATCTAGGTTATGGTGAATCTAAAGAGTGTATGTAGGGGCCTAGATAGTGATAAGGGGGCGTTGGGCCACACGCTACTTTCGACGTATGAGGGTCGCTAAGAAAACGTCCCAGCTAAGTAACTACCCATGAAACTATAGTTACTTGAAAATTGGAGTCATGATCTACTCGCGAAATATTAGGACTTGTGAAAGAAGCAGTGGATACAACCTACCAAGGCGTAACAAGCAGCAGCAACGCTACAATATCGCCGAAGATTATGCTTGGTAGCAATACCAAGGACGAAGATGAGGCCCTCAGCCTCAGCATAGCGTAGCACGACACTGCTCTGAAAAAGACCGCACGGTGATACGTACACTTGCTTTTACATCTACTTGCTCCGCAGAAATGACGGCATTCGCAAGTTTACGATTTGGCCGTGGCTTCTCCGCCAGGAAAGCAAACAGACAACACAGGCCGAACAGTGCCAGTCCTCCCTACTCACCTACTTACCATAAGAGCTTAGTTGGGCTAGTTAATTTCAGCATTTATACGAGGTAATATATAAGAAGGAATACTACCACGTATGAGGGATGTAGGTGTATCTACCAAAGCCAGGGCCAGCTAGGTAAACTTGGTGTCAAGTTGAATTTCCATCTGTGCAAAAGTTCCTCAAAAGAATATCAATCTCAGCTGGAGACGGGAAAGACTTAGCCTGACGGTCACATTCCAGCAATGGAACCACAAAAATGCCATCTCGGTGCATACTGACGGGCCATCCAAAGACAAACCTTCAGGCACCTCGAAGGAGCTGAGGATTCTCCATCTGAAGTAATGTAGACCCTTCAGTAAAAAAACCCTTCCCCTGAAGAGGGATTATAGTAGGGGTCCTAATATTAAGGCCTTAAAAGGAGGGGGGTTATTAATCATGGGTCTACATTCGCCGTTCCCGCGACGCATTTGTCTTCAATCTCGGCCCTCCATTTTGAGAGTACGTATGTACCAGCATCACCAAGAGGGCCCACATGGCCCCAAGCTGAAGTTGGATCCCCCGACCCTAAATCCAACCAGAGAGACTAACTTCTCTCTGCCCGAGAGCCCCGGCAAAAAAAAACCTCTCTGCAAAAACTCTCTACAGCTGAAGCAAGCACCTATAGGACCCACGTTGATACGTCGCCTGCCATGGTGCATCCAAAAAAGGCCTGAAATAGCACAAATAGCCTAACCCAAGACCTGGTAACCTATATACTTACACAATGCAAAAACTTGTCATAACTGCAAAGCATAGCTTATGTCCTTCCTTCTTGTCTCCTAATCCAGCCCCAACAAGGATTTCTCAAAATGTAGTCCTTGAGTATCTACCTCTATCTATCGATCTATCTATCTACAAATACATATATATATATATAGACGGGGTCCATTTCAAGGATTGCATACAGAAGATTCTGGAGGAAAAACTCCCATGCGCATGCAAGGTAATCAGGCAAGCCACTCCTCCCCTTCCAAACTAACGTTCACACTCCGCATTTTTAAAGACTACAAATTCTGACCAGCTGGGTTCTACTTCAAAAGCTCTAAAAACTATTCATGAAGAGGTCTGTGTTCAAAATAGGGGGAGTGTATACAGTGAAGCAGTCATATGGTACGTTGTCAAAATTGTGGTCCCTGTTAGGACCCTGATATTTAGGGCGCCCAAACAAAGATCAAATTGTGACAGCCCACTATAGGGTGGTTTCCCAAAACAGGCTGACCCCAATATGGACCCCAATATACTATAGTCCTTATTATGGGATCCCCGTAATGGTGCCCCTAATCTTGGGAAACCCCATATCTCTAATCCCAGTCTGGTTCATTGTTCAGCTTTCCATCAGCCCGAAATCTGTCCCTTGATACTCCCTTTGAATGGACCCAAAACTCCAAACCCCAAATCCTAAACCCAAAACACGAAATCCTAAACCGAACCCTAGACCCCTAATCCTAAACCCTGAACCCCTAAACCCTTAATCCCAGACCCTAAAGAGACTGCCTTGTCCAATTCCGGCTGCGATGTCTCGCGGCCGTGGAGGATGTCGTCGAGCGTTACGGTCTATCAACGCGAGTTGGGGTTTGGGGAGACAGGTTTAGGGGTGTAGGGGTTTAAGGATTTAGGTTTAGGGTGTACGGTTTCCAAAAAATTGGGAGCCCCTTTTGCAAGAACCTATAATAAGGGATATAGCATATTGGGGTTAAGATTGGGATGGGGATGAAGTGTATAGTATAGGGCTGGCTTAAGGGTGGAGTGCCTGGGCATCTGTGGGGCTTAGTGGTGGATGGTTATGGATTCCGATTTTGAGTACGATCAAGTTCCAGAATGGTGTCGTTTCAGAGCCTAGGGTAGTTGGTGCACGGTGTATATGCCTCTGCGGTACAAGCCCTACATGGGGGGTGTGCGGGAAGTTTTCGGGAGGTGCGGTGGAAATTTCGTTCATGTTCTAGCGACTGCGATTAGTGATCAGTAGAGCATCCACGCCCAAACCATATAATGACGTCCATTCCGGCGCACATGGTATGACAGCCGCATCCATGCCAGAAACCATAATTACGTCCATTCTGGAGCGCATACGACGACCCGCGCATCCAGAGTGCATACGGTGACCCGCGCGTCCATGCCCGATCCATAATTACATCCCTTCCCGAGCGCATACGATGACCGGCGCATCCATGCCGAAACCATAATAATGTTCGTGTTCAAGTCAGTACGATTAGGAGAGCAGCCATGCCCAAACCACATAATAACCTTCGTGTTCTAGTACCTGGGATTAGGGAAGCATCCATGCCCAAACCATTATAACGTCCATTCTTTTTCCAAGCCCTACCCTGCACTGACCCAATCAGTCGGTGGATAACGTCCATTCTGGAGAGCGCATACGCTTGCGAGCACAGCACCAGACATTCCGTCCTAACAGCGACGTCGTTCGCTTGGGAATTTCCATGCTAGCCTTTAAAACCTAAAGTAATTCGCAGCGTTCCAGAAAACAGGCTTCGTACTGGCAATTATAATACGCCACCCGTTTTCTGCACCCAAAATGCAATAGAATCGTGCATTTCCTTCGGCATGCAAAAAATACTGGTAATTTCCAAGCGAACAGCGTCGTTTCTGCAGTTCTCTTGGACATCGCATGGCTTTGGAACCGCGGCGGAATACACACCGCGGACGTTGGGCTTGGATGGAAAGAGGCAGCTAGGAAAGTCTAAGGCTCCAGTGAAGCTCTGGGGCCCAAAGCCCTATGCAGCGACAAACCAACTCAGAAATCTCCTTTTGAGTCAGCGCTTACCAATAGGCCGAATTAGGTCATTATCCAATAGGTATCCCGGTACCGGACCAGGCCTTCAGCACGTAGACCATCACGTACCAGGTGACCCAGGTGACGATGCTAAGTAGGACCTTGACTGGGTCACTCCAGGGTCTGGGGTTTACTGGCTTGCCGTTAAGGAACATAAATTAAGTTACCATAACTGGTAAATATCGTAATTGATATGGTTTCCCCAATAAAAAATGAAAAAAAAAATTAAACAAGTTCCTTAACAGCAACCGTTTGGAAAGCCGAAGTCTACCTGAAGCTGATCTACTTGATAGGAAGGTCTTGGATCGGCTGCTTACCCGGTTTTGGGGCATCAGGTTGTACAGGCTCAGCATACTTCTAGCGATCCAGGGCTGCTTATTTCAGATACCCAACCCTGGCTGCAGCAGTTTCGCATCGAGCTCCCATTTCATTAGGCCCGAGCAGGGCAGACAACACGACGCCTTCATGGGGGCAAATGCCAGGGCTCCTGGCCATCAGCAAGCCTAAGCAGCTTTGAGTAGACTTTTCAATCTTTCTTATCGTGAACGGAGCCCGGGTTTCATGATCATGCAAAAACGGCTCCTATCATCTTCATGCATCTCTTTACAACTGTTGGAGAATGGATTTCTTTCAACGCCTACTGCAAGCTGCCTCCGCCTCTGCTGATACTGGCGGCTATTTGTCCTAAGTGCCTGATATGAACTGCTCTCTCCCACATTAAGTCGAATTTGGCCTGTAAGGGCCCAAACCAAATCGACGAATGTGGACTTAGAGTACCTGATGGGTCGCACTGGGCCCACCACCACTGCCGGAACGAAAACGTGGGCCACGGCATCTGCAACCTGCTGCACTGGAGCACGGTTCAACCTCGGAGGCCAGACGAGGTTATATTGTGGTTATATAGAGGTTATATAGGGGTTGTGCTGAAGTAACGGAAAAGAAAATGGAAACTACTGTATTATAATATACATATAGGGATTATGAGAGCCATGGTCTAAACTCCTAGTGTCCCCCTTAATAACTCCTATATTGGAGAATCAGATGGAGAAGAACATTTAAAATGAACTGGAAACTGGGGTTTATGGGGATATGTGAGTTATAGTCTAGACTCCTAGTATTCCCTTAAGAAGCCCTGTAATGATCCCCTAGATAATCCCCTATATAACCCCCCTAAAGGAGTTTAGCCTATGGCGCTTATGATACCATGAGTCCTTGGCTTATGATTGATTTGAGCCATAGACTAAGCTCCTAGTATCCCCCTTGGTAAGCCTCCAATACTCCCCCATAATATCCCTTATATAACCCCCCTTTGAGGAGTTTAGACTGCAGCTCAATTGGGGATCCCTCATACTCAGGGAGTTGCAGCTCGAGCACCTTGTCCCGGCATCGCTTTGACAAATACTGGCCCAATGTCCTCTCACATGGGTGGTCGTCAAAATTATGGTCCCTTTTTGGCTCCCTCTACGGCACCTCATATTTAGGGTACCCAAAAGGGGATCATAATTTTGACAACCACCCACATACTGAGTCTGCTCCTGACCCGCCTCAGCAGCAGCAGTCGCCGTCGCATCGCTGTCCCCGTCGCGCCGTTGCCGTCGTCGTCGTTGCAGTCACCGTACTTCCAGACAAAGCGATAACTGTTTATAAGAACAGAACCGTTGTTGCTTTCTGCGTTGTGCTTTGCGCCTCTCCATCGAATTTCCTACAATCCGTGTACCCTTCGGGAACTCCCATCGTTCTCTTCCTGTGAACACTTGTCTGGTGATGGGGAGCACTCTCTCAGGGGCCGGAGTTTCGGATTCAGGCTTGAGATTCTTTCAGCGAATCAGGAATGAAAAAAGATACACAAGAGATCAAGTTTGATTTTGTACGGGTCTGAGCAGCAGTGGCAAGCCCTCATACCCCTCGCAAACGGTAGCAAACAACACCTAAACCCTGCCGGGCGCCAATGCCTCAACCCTCTCTGAGGCCATCCCTGAAAGTTCAACCCAAATCTCTGACCACTCAACATGAATCCCTCAAGCCTCAACCATACTTGAACCCTAAGATCCTACACCCCGCAACCCTACACGCCCGTTTATGCCCTTTTATGCACCCAGTTTCCATTTCATGTCCCGTTTCTTGTCCATCTGATTCTTTCTTCTGGGGGTTATAATCCTATCCTAAACCGTAATAACGAAACCCACAACCCAAAACCCTATACGTGGCAGTTTCCATTTTCTTCTCCATTATCCCTATATAACCCCAATATTTACTCTATAATCCCGATATAACCCTAAACCCTGAACCCTGAACCCTAAACCCACAACCCCTTCACCCAAAATCCTGAACCCTAAACCTTGACACCAAGTAGCTGCGCAGTCTCCACAAGGGCAGTGATCTGGCTCAGCAAGGTTTTACTGCCCAGCCGTTCCTTGGATGCTAGGGTTTAGGGTTATATAGGGATTATAGGGTAAATATTGGGGTCATACAAGGATATCGGAGAAGAAAATGGAAGCGACTTTGTATAGGGCTTAGGGACCTTGACAAGGGTGTTAGGGATTCGGAGGTTTCCCAAAATTTAGGGGTACCTTTTGGGGGTCCCCATGATAAGGACTATAATATTTTTGGGTCTATGTGGCGGTAACGGTAATGAGTAATTATAGGATAGTATCTGATCATAGAATTGTAACTTCTGTCTTTTTTGTTTCTTAAGCTGCCTTCGCCCTGAGGAATCATGGGACCCTATTGCAAGTATTACACTTCAGGGTTTGGGGCCCACTCAAACCCTGAAGGCTAAACCCTAAACCGGGTTTGCGCGTCTTCAAGCTTAGCGCTTGTAGGGTTCAGCGTATACCGGATCCAGCTTTTAGGAGTCGCGGCTAGATGATCTATAGTCTAGGCTCTTAGCATCCCCCTTAATAACCCTAGTATAGGGTTTTGGGTTTGGGTCTAAACTCTTAGCTTCCCCCTTATGACCCCGAGAATACTCCTCTGTATAATCCCCTAAACAGCCCCCTTAGGGGATTTAGAGTAGGGCTCATATAATTACTCCCCTGTACTCACCGCGTAACCCGTTGACCGCAGGAAATGCCTTCCGTTTGATGTGGAACGTTCAGCTCCTTCCTTACCGTGTCTATCTTCTGGTCAAGCTCAAGCAAAAATTAGAGGAAACCGAACCCAACACGTTGAAATCCTCCAGATGTATTTTACTAATTTCCATAAACAAATAGGCGTTGGCTCATGATGGTCCATGGCGTTGGGAGGTCAAAGCCTCCGGCTCTCAGGTAGGGAGTTGAAGCTTTCTTTTTGGTGCAAGCAAGATCTGGGCAGTTGGGGATGTGCTGGTTGTGAAGGAATGGAAACTCAAAAGGAAAAAGCCGGAGGAAACTGGGGGCTTATAGGGAAACATGTGGCTCATATGAGCTAGCCTAAACTCCTGAAAGGGTGACATTTAGGGGATTATCTAAGGGAGTATTATAAGGGTTTAAGGGGGATGCTAGGCGTTTAGGCTAGGGGCTCAGAAACTGCATGCAAAAAATGTTTGTTTTCGGAGGAACTGGCGAGACTGAATGCCTGCCGCGCTTCTACCCGAATCTCAGCCCGGCCATTCAGGCACCTCTCAGCGAGCTTTGGTTCCATAGCCATAGCTTTCCTTTATGGAGGTCTAGAGCTCAGGGATCGCGCGTTTAGAGAAATTCTATGTCCGGGAACAAATGTCATTCTGGGCTCCTTCAAAATTACACCTGGGTCTGCAGCTATGGAATGAATCACTTTGACGGAAGTAAGGTTTCCTGTCCAGTTAACACATGGTCCAGGACCCTCGGCTGAGAGTCTCTTTCTTTGTTTCTTTCATGCGGGCTATGGACTGCTCCTGGGGGAGCAGCCCGGGCGCCTGCCCAGCCCCTGTTGAGAGTCTCTCTCTCTCTCTCTCCTCTTCTTCTTCTTCTTCTGCTTCTTCTTCTGCTGCATGCCACGCGCAGTCCCCACTGGTGCGCGCCAGAGTTGCACTTGTGGCACAGCCCTGCCAGGCCATGTGCAAACAGGGATAAGCCACAAGGAAGGGTTAGCAAGCAACTGTGTTTGCGCCCGGGCTCCGCATGTCCCAGCTCCCGTGTCCGCAGGTAGTCCCCCCGGCCCGGCCAGAATTCACAGCCATTTCCCCCCACATCTCATGCTGAATTTTTCCAAGCCAGACACACAGGGCACGCACTGAGGCTACTTCGAGAGCGATTCTCGCTCCCTCTTCTCGTAAAAAAAAGGCAGCATCCCTTAAACACAGAAACCACCATCTCAGCCCCCCACAACATGACTGACCAATCATCTCCAAGTCGACTTAATTTGCACATTTCCAAGCACAGCAGCAACTAGCTCCCAATTACTCGTCTTCGGCCCCCATGCTCCCATTTGGATGTTCTGAATCCACTTGCATAAGCTGAGCAAATTATGTGCGGTAATCGGTTTGCCTGTCGGGAATTCGGAGAATGCTCAAGCTCCTCAAGGCACTTCTGGACTGGGTTTCTTAGTTGAGTGCCTAATTCCTGCTCTCTCCTTGTCTCTGTCTCTCTCTCTCGCTCGCTCTCTATCTCTCTCTCTCTCTCTCTCCCCCTCTCTCTTCCTCTCTCCCTCTCTCTCTCTCTCTCTCTCTCTCTCGCACTCTGTCTCTCTCTCGCTCGATCCACCACTACTCAATTCTACTCAATTCAGTCGATTGAGTCGTCATGACTCAGCCTCAACAGCAAGGGGAAGAAGGAGTCTCATGGTAGACGAGAGACAAAGCTGCATGTTAGGCTTCAGCATCCAAGGCCTAATTAGGCTTTGCAATCCTTACTAAACAAGCCTGGCTGGAATTGAAAATAGAAACAAACCTAGATCGTCTACATAATCCTCCTTAAACAACTCTGGGAAACGCACGCAATATTACTTCACCCTCACCCTTAAGGACCTCCCTTGAACTCCTCTATCCCCCCCCGCCCGCCAAGGAATACCACCTGGTGATGAATGGGCTGAAGGGATGGATCCCTGTGAAACTGACTCCTGAAGAGGGGCTTGGGTTTCAGGACCCTTCCAACAGAGAATCAAATGGTAAATGAAATGGAAGCTCAGCTCCTGTAAGGACACATGAATTACCTCCCTAATTAAGGAAGCCCCGCTTTGACAATCAATAAACCCAATCCATTAGCACGTACTGTAACGGGAAAATGTCAGGCACGCAGAGCTTCAGGGAGGGGGGTTAATGAATTCCCCAATTCTCGGCTGAGTCCCACATTGCGAGTGCTAAGCCCCTGCGTATAGAAACTACAAGGTTCCTGAAAATAATTATTAATTTCTGTTACCAACAATCCTAGTATTTAGCTGGAATTATGATTTCTACTGGGGTTCC
>CAJNIZ010002581.1:88349-127672 GCA_905231905.1 Symbiodinium pilosum
AAAAAAAAAAAAAAAAAAACTGCCAACTTGAAATTTGAAGAGCCTTACGGCTTAGGGTAACCAAAATGACCCACTTGCCCCTCACTGAGTGCGTGGGGTAATGGATTACAGGCGGTAGTTGTCATAAATGAGGGGACCCCAATACCGACCCCAGATAGATAGTTCTTATGATTTTAAGGACCCCAAATGACTAAAATCCTTATTTCTAAAGACCCCAAAATGCTATAGTCCTTGTCATTTTAAGTACCCCAAATTGCTATAGTCCTCATTTTAACAACCCAAAAAGTGAAACCCCTCATTTTGGAAACCTTCAGGTGGAGCTTACCATCGTAAATGTCATCCTGGTTTGGCCTGACGAGAGTGTGCCAAGACATCAGGATGTTGGACGACACGCCGAACGAACACTAAACCTCCCTAGCTAGCGGGCAAGGGTTTAGGATTAGGGCTCAGGGCTTGGAATTTTACTACTCCTTATCTCGAATGAGAAACCATCGGGGCCTATAATTTGGGCTCTTCCCTGCTGAGCGCGGGCCTTAAGCCTGGAGCCCGTTGCCAAATCCACAACTTGTGGAAACAGCTAGTGTAAGGGGAACCACGTAACCTATAGATCACAATAATATCCCAGCTTCCATGTAATTTTACATTTGCGTCTCCACTATTGGGGGCAATACCACCCTAATCCCTAAATTATCCCTACATAATTCATTTTAAGCCTTGCATAGAGTAATACCCCCCATGTGACACCCCATCCCCCAAACCCCAAACCCTAAACCCAGTAACCCGGCATTGCTCAGGTGCAAACGGTCTCGCCGGGAAAGATCCTCAGCGGCACGGCTTAGGGCTTTTAACAATGCGCGGTCCCTTTACGGGGCATAGAGGGGTTATGTAGGGGTTCTTAAGGTTGTAGTATTTGTACCGGCTTCGTCATTTACCTGGAGCTTTGCTGAAGTGTGTAAACGCTTTGTGAGGGTCCTAGGAGAACACAGGTCACTTGAATCTAAAGTATAACCCTAACCCCTAAACCCAGATATCACTAACAAAACACAGGGTTTCTGGAATATTATGGTCCAACCCCTGCGGGGAAAGCTGAGCTCTGCAGATGAGAAGAGTTCTTGCTGGCCGCGCCAAGTAAGATTATTTTCCTCTCATACAATACTATGCCCAAAAGAAGGGTATAACTCTGCTCTCCATGGTGGGCTACAGTACCCCGAGTGAAATACTGCACAGATGAGGATACAGAGTTACCAGTTCAGGAAAGGATCCTCGAGACCTGCACCCAACGCACGGCCCTAAAAAAAGGTTACTAGAAACGCTAATGCAGGATTTGGAGAAATGTAATGACCCAAAACCCTAAACCCTAGACCCCAAAGCCTAAACTGAATACCTGGACCCTCGGGGCAAAGTAAGCCCAAATTTTCAAGCCAAAGCCTTTCAGCTGGCTAGCCCCTTACCTCCCGTCCCAAAACCTGACTGGTACTGAACTGACCGGGGTGGGGAACGAATATAGGTAGTACTGAAAATTTGGTGTACATATGGGAAATATATGAGGATAGTTGTAAAGATTCCCTCCCCCTTCCCCCTCGAGCATGGGGAAACCCTAAACCTAACATAACGAAACCGTGAGATTTCTGCTTCAGCTTGGGGACTCTAAGGTCCAAGTAGGCATCCCAAAGCTTGAAGGTTACGATACATTGGGCTCAGGGTTTGGTGTTTCTCAAACTTGAACCCAGACCCCCGGGAGGATCTAGAAAGTAGAACCCCCAATATGGTACTCTATACTACTATTGGGTAATTCCTAGGACCCCTTAAGGGGGATCTACTTTCTAGATCCTCCCAGGGGTCTGGGAAGGGGGAGCTTGAGGCCCGCAACGAATGACTGCCCAAATTCCGCTTTCGGGTTCTGAGATCCATGACGGCCTCTTGCATGTCTCCATTTGGGTCTTCATGCAAGAAAGCTTACGGTGGAAGCATAGCCCCAAAGGGATTCATGGGGCGTGTCATGCTTCCAGCTCCCGGACAACCATAACACGCCAATACTATGACTTTGCTTATTGGCATTGCCATCGCTCAAACGCTTGCTGAAGCCGGCAAGAATCTGCAGCGTATCACCGAGATGCAGAAGCTGCACCGGAATGTCCTCAACCTTCAGAAAACATCATGTTGCGCTTATCTCTGTGGGCTCAAGTCAAAATTCGGACAGATCCTGGCCATCTTCCACAAAGATGTTTTTGTTTCAGGCAGATGCTCGGATAGAAAACTGGGGGGTTAAAGCGACACCTGGGCAAGACGCGGATCATAACACAATACCATGGATGAAACTTTTGGCTGGCCTTCCGAACTTTGCAAAGATGCAATCTTCAAAAGGTAGACTCAGACTCAAATTGTGTGGATGTCTTCTCACACTTCCAAGGCCGCCAAGTGCCGACTCGTTCTCTGAAACTGCACCTCCGATCCATCTTACACATACTTACGAGTGCCGCAACATTATGATCTGAACAGACTCCCAACAACCACCACGCACACCCTGCATGATATCTTCCGCATCCCAACATCTTCGGTGTGGACCGGAAGCTATACAGGCCAACAGATCCCCTCACCCCAAAAAATGTGTGAACCCCTGTGTTCTGATTATCACCGGTTCCTTACCCCATAATAACACCAAACAGACATGGGACCGGAAGTAGCTAATGGTTCAACAGACTGTAGTTTTTGTTGGATGTAAAGATACTCCCCAGCAATGCAGAATCAAATCGAAAAAATGTAAAATTGAATGGAAACTGGCGTACGCGGTGGAATATTGGAATTAGGATGTTGGTGGTTCCATGCTAGCTTGGCCCAGACTAAGCACCGCCAACCCTATACCTCAACCCGTGCACCCCATGCCCTGAGCCCTAAGCCCTACACCCTAAGGCCTAGACTCGAAGCGGACCCTCAACTCCCGACCCTAGATGCTCAACCCAACCCTAAGCCCTAAACCGGAAAACCCTTACCCCGAACCTTGGGGTTGGAACCCAACACCAAATCCTGCTTCCAATAATGCACTACATTATCCCAGCTTCCATGTCATTATCCATTTACTTGCCCATTTGATTCTCCATGATCGGAGTGCATGTGGATATGGTAATAGCTTGTTGGTTTTTCAGGGTCTTTGTTGTTGCTTGGGCTTTTCGGGTGTTTTTTGGCTGTGTGGGCAGGGGCGTGTTGTGTTTTTGCTTTTTGCGTTTGGGGGAAGGGGGGGTTCGTGTTTCGTTTGCTGTTTGGGCGGGGGTATGTTCTTTTCTTTGCTGTTTTTGCGGAGGACAGGAGTTCCCTTACTTACCGGCCTGCCTGGCTGGGATTTAAAGGCCACACCAACAAGAAAGAGCAAACACCAAGAAAATACAGATTCCATGGGTATGTATCTATATACATACAAGATTCGTTTGTCCCAAAACGACCTCCCGGCTGAATACCCAGATTCCTTCGCGAACACCATCGCGCACTTTCACGGGAGCATATTTGAAATATACACCAATCATCGAACGCAGAAGCCATGTGGTAAAGATATGCATTTGACCGCATGTAAGGAAGTACAGCTGACGATACTTCTTTCGTGAAAAGACGGATTCCTTTCGCGAACACCATTTTGAACTTTCGCGGAAGGCCCTCTAAGCCAGCCTGTGGTCGTTTCACAAAAAATTCCACACGAAGCTTTTGGACAACGCTCATATGCCTAAATCCTACAGAACCCCGATATATGCCCTATTATACTACAGCAGTTGCCATTTTCTTTTCCATTAATTATACCCTAAACCCGAGAAATCTTCTTACCACATAAATTAGAATAGAAGTGGCTCACATTAGCCTCAAGGCCTCTGCGCTGTCCTTGGGGAGTCGGTGGGCATTGCGGGGCCGTAGCCTGGGCCGACAGCTGAGGGGCCTTCTCTTAGGAAACTCGCTTAGGGTTTAGAGTCGAGGGATCACCAGGATATGGGGGCTTAGTTCGTGCCTGCACCGGCACGCTCCTGAGAAGTCAACTCTATGTTCACGCATATATGCGCATAGAGCCCACGTACCTATGGTACAAAGCGACAAGAAAAATCAAGATTAGCTTCTACCCCAGCAAGTGCTGAACCTCACATCATATGGGTGGTTGTCCACACTATGGTCCATTTTTGTTTTGGATCCCTATTATAATACGGCACCTAATATTTAGGGTGCCCAAGAAGGGACCATAATTTTGACATTTTCCCAATATACCCCTAAACCCTAATTCCTAAACCCATATAACCCTAAACCCCTAAACCCCTAAACCCTAAACCCTAAATCATCCCCAAGCCTGGAGACACAGGTGAGGATCGACTCTGAGCCTCTCACGACAACAGCTGCCGCAACGCCGTAGAGGCACCGCTTTTTGCCCAGGCCTCCAGAGGGGTTATATAGGGTATAATATCTTGGGTATTGGGGTTATATAGGTATTACGTAAGGGTTATATAGGGGTTATGTAGAGGTTATATAGGGTGTAATATACGTAGGGATTATATGGGGATAATGGAAAAGAAAATGGAAACTATTTGGGGTTCAGGGTTTAGACGTTTAGGGTTTAGGGTGTTCAGGGTTTAGGGGTTCAGTCTTTGGGCTTCACGGTTGGGCTCAGGGTCCGAAGACCTAGATCCCATAATGCCCTTAAACCCTCCACCCTATGTAACCCTTGCGTATGACCCCTAAGCAACCCCTACAAAACCTCATAAGCCCCAACCCTAAGCCCTAAACTCTAAAATCTTCTTAACCCAAAACCCTAAACCCTAACCCTAGACCGCTTCTTTGCATCTGGGCTCGCACACAGCCAGAATCTCTAAACCCTAAACCCTTGAAGGAACCCATAGCCGCTTCATGGCATGGTCCACCTGTTACAGTCATGGGCAAGAAGTTCGAGTCTTCGATGGGCTTTGCTTCATAGGGAGAGGTACAGGGTCTCTTTAAGTGGATTATAGGGGTTATGTAGGAGCTATCTATTGGCAAGATAGAGTCTATATAAGGGTTTTGTAGGATTGCCCCATGGATCTTAAAACATAGCAGCTGGTCAGGGAAGTGTGAATGGAGGCGGTATACATTTGGAGGAACCTCCCACCCTGTAATAGTGGTATAATCGGAATATACCAGGACGCAAGTAAATCCTTATTATCCATAATAGTCACTCTTACTGGGTGGGGGGTCCACCTAAGGTATACACCAGGAGAGGAGCAAAAGTAGAGGCTCATCAGAATTCTTCACCGCTGTTAGGGCCTGTGCCGGACAATTTGCTGTGTAAGCTATAGTCTAAACTCCTAGTATCCCCTTTCATAAGCCTTATAGTAGTCCCCTAGATGGTCCCCTATATAACCCCCTTTAATTAAGGAGTTTAGACCATAGCTCGTGTAAGGACTCTTGCAGCCTTAGGCAGCTGGCCTATTCGTACCCTCACGGCTTGATGCAACTCATGGCCGGATGGCACCATGTCAACATTAGGGTCCTGGATTCAAGATACAGGGCTTTCCGGCTTAGAGTGTATGTCTGTTGACGTCTAGAAACTTTGGGCTTAGGTGTCCGCGTTCCTTCTGAAAGGGGACCCCGATGTCCGGCATGGTAGCTTTCAACAATTGCGGTGTGAGCCTCTCTACTACCAAACAGCAAGTTTGACGAAATTCATCGAGGTCATTTTGAGAAACTCCTACTTAAGGCCTGGAACAAACATGCTGAAGCCATCTAGGCCTATTTCAAGACACTAGCGTTACGTCTCAAAGTCGTAATAGGAAACAATCAGTGGCTACTGCTTGTGACTTAGCTTTTGCCCTACCTAGTGTTGTGATATGCTGCGTGCAAAAATGTGCAAAAGATGCTTGGATGGTGTCGGGTAGGCGTTCTCTGAAATTATCTTGGCTATCTGCAGGGCAGCACCATGCCCCCGTAATTTGAAGCAAAGGAAAATCGCGTAAAGAAACTGCCGAACCCACTTTACAAACAGGGTGGATGGCTCATCTCAAGCATTCTCTCCCAAGGTAGCGTGTATCAGTGCATTTTCATATTGGAGAAACCCTGTAAAAATTCATAACAGTCATAACTGTTCAAGGGCTTTAGGGAGGCACATATCAAAACATCCATGAAATGCCTCCATGTACTTGCCCACAAGCACAAATGTGATCCTGGGCTTGCAACAGCTTCCAACTGCAAACGCATAAGATATCAGTGCTTTGGCCAGGGTGTGGTAGGAAACCCCATTCTACGTAGAAGTAACAAGCCTCATGCAGAGGGTGTAGACCCTCTGGTACCCTCCGATGGACCTTCCTTCTACTGTGCATAGCATTGGTTTGTCTCAGACTTTGCCAAGCAGATAGCCCAAACCTTTGTGTGCAGCTTGTTTTCTCGATCTTAGTCAAGCGCCTTGCAGCATGGGTGGCTTGCAGGCATCTGCGGCCAAGAACGAAGTCTGATTCCAGTTCGCCATAAATCAATATCTATATATATATATACATATGTATATATTTTCCAAATATCTACACATGTATATCCGTCTAGTGGCTATCATAAAGCTCATAAGAGAGGACTACTGGCGCCATATTGTTGAAAATGGTGACGCGCAGCTTCACTCCGTGGGGTAGGGCGCCTTTCGTTTCAGCCAGTCTGGCCCTTAAACTGCATTTTTCACTTTGAAGAGTCCATGCGGGGCACTGGAGGACCCTCGGAATTGCGGGTTCATCTCGGATTCTCGCGGGAATCTATGGAAACGGTTATTTGAAGCAACATGCCAAAAAAAGCTTGAGCCAAGGGGCACGAAGCAGGGCGTTTCGAAGTATGAAGGAGGTGGCGCTTTGCATTCGATGTTCTTCGTAGGCAGGATAGTGGTGGAGATCATCAACGCAACGACCTCAGCGCTGTGACTTTCACCATGCTAAGAAGAACAGCATGACGACTGATGTTTCTTGCTGCGATGGGACCAGTCTTACTAATAATCATCAGCGGGGGATGCCTTGAGTCTGAAAACACTGCTTATTGGCCGAAAGCATCGAGATGCAAAGCCACATGATGCATCGTGTCCAAACAGCATGGGGGTTTCGGTGCATAGGGGCCCCCCATACCCCGAACATTATACTCCCAACTATAGGAACGCTAAACCCTCAACCTATTTATCCCCCATATTCGCGTTAAAGGGTACCTCTAATTTTCGGAAACCCTTTTCTCAGGGAAACAACACAGAGCAGCGTTGCTGTTTGGACAATCGTCCGCCGCGCACTGCTCCTACATCCCAGGGTCAGGGATACTTAGTAAGTATAGGATTTAGGGTTTTGGTTAAGGAAAGTTCAAGGGGGATGGCCCGTGAGGATACGCCAGGAGCCCTTGGACGAAGATAGTGGACAGCCACAAGGCTGAGACGAAGTTAGTCAAAGGCACGGGGGCTAGTCGAAGGGCCACTAGGTGTTTGCAAACTGAGGCCATCAACATTCTTCCGTTGAAGCAAAACCAGGTTACGAAGCTAACTTCCCACAAAGCTTAGATGAAGCGAGGCCCTTAGTCAAAGGCCTATGGACTGGGCATAGCTCAGACATGCTGTGTTGAAGGGCATGGGCCACGATCCCCTTGCGCAGTCCCCCTTGGTTTGGCCCTGATTAAGGTTGAGGGCTGAGGGGGGCTTCGGAAGCCCCCCATTATTAACCTACTTCATTAGTCCCTCTGACCCTCCAAGTGCGACAACATGGGCCTTTGCAGCAGGACGCTCCAAAAAGCGCACGTGATTCAGTGTGTTCCACGAAATTTCTCAAAATGTTGGGTGCGTTTTATTTGCATGAAGATCCGTGATGTAAGGAAAAGCCATATCGTCAAGGGAATTTTCAGGGAGTTACCACATGGGTACCCCTACATGAGGCTTCAACAAGGCTTGTGTGGAAGAAACTGCCCACACGAAAACTCCTCAGGTTTCCATCTAACCCGCTCCACTCCATACTAGATGTTCCTGGGAACCAAATCGAACCGTGGCAGAGTTTAGGGGATGTTAATGGCCGACCAGCAACCATCAGAGAGTAGAGAAAGCACAAAGCGGTGCCCAAAGAGATCAGGACGTTCCTGGCTTTAGGGCATAGTGGTAGACAAGGGTTTAGACTTTGAGGACATGCGTTTCCGGCTTCAGGATTCCAATCATGATGTCACATGGTTTGACAGAAGGTTGAAAAGCTTGTCATAAAGGTTGTGCTTGGGGCTATTTTGCGGCTTTGGATGTGTTCTCCCCCCGGGTTGTACTTTGGGTTGTGAACTTTGAGTAAGAAACTGCAGTGCAACCGGGAACCAAGACTCCAGCAAGGTTACCAACTACCTACCAAAGGGTACAAACTTAGCGCCAATGCGCCCAGGGGACTGCGTCAAAGGCACATGGGAATTAAGATGTCGCAGGGCTCAGGTGAACGATGCTGGCATTCAAAGCTGCTTTCGGAACTCCATTATCTGTTGACATGCCTTGCGGATCTCAGAAGGTATAGACACCGCCAGCTGTGCGCAAGTTCTCTTCTTGAAGTTCGAACAGTTAAGGTACCTAACCCCTTCCCCTCAATACCCCCATTCCCTCAACCAATAACAATACCGTTCATCTTGTTACTAGGTGGCAAAAGCTTTGTTGGTTGAATTTGTGCGCCAAATGCCGAGACTCATATCCCACACGCCGCTCCTGGGCGACAAGCTTTCTGGCGCTAAGCAGGGATGCGAGAGGTGCGTTTAGGGTTTAAGGATTTAGGGTTGGTAGGGAGGGAGGCAGACGGGTAGAGAATGGTAGAGGCAAAAACAAAAAGAGCAAAGAGAGACAGGCAGAGAACATCCGTAGAAGAAATGGCTGCCACCTCACTGGTTCTCCGTGGGGAATAAGGGAATATAATCCCTATGGAATCCCAATTCCCTCCCTCCCTACTAACCTTGAGCCTCAAACCCTAAACCCTTGAAGATATATTCTGACTCCCTACTAACCCCCAGTAGGTCCATTCCTAAAACCTAAACCCGAACCATCTTGGTTTTAGCCGCCACAGGATGGCTGTAGGTGTTGGGCTTCGGCCGGTGATGGGGTCCATGGGGAGTTTAAAGCTCCTCCAGGTTCATACAGATTATAGGGCTTAGGGCTTCGGGTTAGTAGGGAATAAGGGAATAAATCTCATAGGGATTATATAGGGAGTATATTCCCTTATTCCCTACGAAGAACCAGTAAGCAAAGGCCTCAAGTCTAAGGTGCACATGAAGTGGGATAGATACTGATTGTCTGATGGCTTTCATGTGACTTGGGATCATGTCCTTCTATGTCACTCATCCCGCCCACCCGCCTAGACTCTAAACCCTACAAGTCCAAGGGCGCCACAGAATCGCATGGTATGCGCCGAGATGGAATCGGAGCCCGCAGTAGAGCCTCATTTGCTCTTGACAGGGGCTGATGCGGCAAGCAAGGGAAGTGGACAGGATTGATCGGATTGATTACGTAGGCCTTCACGCCACCCTTGTTTCGGGATCGCTGGTTTTCCTAGGCATTCGGGCTTAGGTTTGGCACGGCCAAGTTGCGGCTTGCGGCACATCATGTGTGGACAACCAATGGCGGTGCAGGAACCCTCCTCAACCGCCTCTTTGCAGCAAGAGATATACAGGGACATATATAGTGGCATAAAGGGATATACGGGGAACATGTCGGAATTTACAAGGATAGGTGAAAGATATGCGGAAGCAAGAAGAAATAGCGAAAACAGAGTTTTTAGAGTCCGGGGATTTGTGGCTCAGGATGCTGAATTGCCAAGCCCTCGATCATCCTCGTGGGTCTCCCAGGCCCGGTTGGATTTGGACCTTGATACTTCTGTACAACTGACCACCCTAAGCTACGGAAAAAACAATGCGCACAGAACCCCAGAGCCATGTTAAACCGTGTTGTACTAAGTTATTCTATCCTGAGATGCTGAAGAATTGTTGAGGCCAAGGCCTGCATCAAACGCCGCCATCCCAGATATCACACCGCATGGAGGAACATCAAGCCACCCTACAGAACTTCTACGGTGGATAGGGTTTAGGGTTCAGGGTTTAGGGCATATCCTGCATGAGCTAGAAGTTTGGAGTATCAAAGCACCTATTCTGGTCCTAATCCCGCCTTGATGCATGAAGCTTCAATTGTGCGAGGAAGTTTGCAAGGGGTCTTAGAATCCCAAAAGAGCCCCAAATCATCCTGACTCCTCACACGTACTGCTTAAGCTGGAGTGATGTGAAGGAGGCGATCCCTATTTACTGCCCCACCCCCTGAAGCATCCTTCAACTACTATAGTATATTCGGGTTATATGGGGATAATGGAAAACTGGAAACTACTATGTTATATGTAGTAGCTTAGACTATCTATTCCATTCCCCCACTCCCACTTAAGCACCAGGAAGTAAACATTTGGCCCTTGGCTGCGGGCCAAGTCACTGGATTGGCGTGGCCAGAACACCCAAGATCACTGTTATGCAAGGCAAGCCGGGGACCACATGCCTCGGAACAACCCTATACAATCCAGGAGAAAGGGATATGGTAGTTTCCGTAAATAAGGGGACCCCAATATACGATAATCCTCATTATGGGGACCCCCGAAAAGGTACCGGTAATTTTGGGCAACCCCCATTTTACCCCAATAATGGAGAATCAAGTGGAAAAATGGAAATTGAAATGGAAACTGGGGGTTATATAGGGGAATTACAACACACACATATATATAGTTATATCTATGTTTCTCGATCTCTCTCCCTCTCTACTGTGCTATCCAGAGGGTCCAGCAACCTAGGGCAATTATCTATGCTGATATAGGAGAAAAACTCAAGCGCAGCAAGGTACATGGCAGATTTTTGAAATTTGCCCAGAAGTGACACGATAAAGGAATATAGTATTGTGTATATATATATATACACATATTCACCTACACATCAAGAAGGATATGGTAATACGAAAGTATCGCCACATGATCTGGTATGATCGGTGTGTCGTAATTCAGCGCAGTGCTGCACAATGCAGTGTAGTGTGTGCATATGTAATTCTGCATATCACTCGCTATTTGTTTGCTTAGGGCCTGGGTATAGGGCATTTAGGGTTCAGGACTTAGGCCCTCCCCCCGAAACAAACATGGAACCTGTGTAGGCCCTTGATATTGGCCGGAATGAAGTTAGTTTTCATGCCAGCTTGGCAGTAAAATGGGGACCCCAAAGAGGGAACCCCAAGAATACAGCAGGAATCTAATAGGAATATACCTACCAGGGTCCTTAGAATCCTAGTATATTCCTACTATACTCTTGGGTTCCCATGAAAGTGCCTTTGTCAATCTCTGGCTTTCCAAGCCTGCCCTCGTTGATCGTACATTCGTACATAGTTAATATCATGGGTTCACCTACAGCTCCCTGTAAACTAGCCCCCGTAGGTTCTCCCCTTAATTAAGGTTATTTAGGGAGAATTAGGCCTAAGGTTAATCAAGGGGGAACCTAAGGGGGTAGTATAGATAGGGGTAGTAGGGGAACCCATGATCATAAAAAGCACGCAGCAGTGAAAAATGACAGATCCTCTACAACCGCTACACTCTCCTTGTGAAGCCCTGCAAAGGCGAGCAAACCCTGAAAACTAGCAATCTCAAGCCCTCAGTGATAATTTGTAATCCTGTCGCGCGGTCTAGAATCTAGATGCAGCAGCCAAGTGTGTCTGGCGCAATTATATAGACGCTAAATCCTAAACCCTACTTTAAACCCTACACCCTCATGTCCAGGATAAACCGAACTTGTATAGGGCCATAAAGCACAAAAAGTTGTTAAAGAGCAAGACCGTCAAAAACCCCGTCGAGACTCCGGACATGAACCCTATCCAATTTTTATGAACCCTAACTACTGTTTAGGGTTTAGGGTGATATGGGGATGACGGAACAGAAAATGGAAACTACTATAGTATATTGGGGTTCTATAGGGATAGCTTGGGATGAGTATGTCAGAAACTGCTGCGGGGGAGCCTGGCATAGCGAGATACCGGTTAAAATGCAGACTTCTAATTTGCATGCTCATACATGTAGGTTGCAAACAAGGGCCCTCACATATTATAATCCTTACTATAGTAGCTTCCGTTTTCTTCTTCATTATCCCTATATAACCCCCATATACTATAGTAGTTTCCATTTTCTCTTCCATAATTTCCATATGACCCCAATACACTATGGGGTGCCTCCAAGAAGGGAGCCCCAATTTAGGGGTTAGGGTTTAGGGTTTAGGGTACTTAGGGTTTAGGGCACCTGGGGTTTAGGGTACATAGGGTTTAGGAAGTGACATGTTATCTAACGACAGCCCAGGAGCATATGCAGCACCTCTGCCTAAGCTCTGGCCAGCAAAAGGCCCGTGTCCAAGAGGCTCAATGACAAGCCCCGATGCGGGTGGCGGGGTTATATAGGGGGTATATATTGGGGTTATTCGGCGGTTCTACAGGGGTTATTGGGGTTATACGCGGAATATATAGGAAGGAAGTATTGGCATCTGCCCAGACATACCCGTGGTTAGTCGGGAATAAGGGAATAGAATCCCTCTATGAGCCATGGTCTAAACTTCTAGTATCCCCCTTAATAGCCCCTCTGGTAGTCCTCTATACAATCCTATATAACACCCTCTTTAAGCAGTTTAGATTGTGGCTCATATACTCCCTATATATAGTGTAGTCCCTTAATCCCCACTAAACCACAGTAAGTAGACCCTCGAAGGGGTTGCTAGAATGAGGGCAACTGAGGGTCTTTTGGGCGTCCCGGACAAGATGGCCTTGTAGTATCCCAGACCGCCCAGTATACTTTAAGTGAGGAATATATCTGAAATCCTAGGAAACAATCCCTAAAATGATTTATGGGATATTCCTTTGCTGGTGGGTCTTCAGGTCCCTGGGATTCCCTGCTGATTTCCCTCCTGCTGAGCTTGTGATACCAGGAGGCCAACAATGGCTGCTAATATTGTTGCATGTTAAGCGCCCCTAACAACCTCCTTAAGATTAAATGCGTGTACCAACATAGGGGTGGAGGATGGTGGGTGGGTAGGTTTGCGGGAAGGGATTCGCAATGTCATGAGTCTTGTTTCTGTTTTTGCTGTACTGGCCGGGGTTCGCGCCATTACTGTGCGTAATTGATCCTAACGCGTTGTTTCTTAAAATCGGCATGCCCGTCTGGGCGCTTGAGAGATGTTCAAAGGATTGTTTGAGGAGCTCCGATATGTATGGCTGCCGCCCTGGCTGCTAGTCATAGTAATAACTCGGTTTGCCTAAACTCTGTAGCCGACTTAGGGGCAAGAACCTCTGGTTTTCAGATCCAACCTCGCCCACTAGCACAACGACTTTCAAAAATGCCGGAAGCTTGAGCATAAGCTATCAGCAATCCAAGCTTAAGCTGTTTCAGTTTCTTCTTTCTGGACCCCAACAAGTGGAGGACTGTTCCTTACACTTCCTACCATCAATGCCCAGCGCAGTCCTTCTCAAGAGGCCCGGTGTAAGGGAGACCGTGGACTGAAAACCCCTAAAGGGGAAACTGAAAACTGTATTCACCCCCATGACTCCCTAAATATGCCCCATATTCCTCCTATGACCCCTCTACCCTGAACCCTAAACCCTGAACCCTGTGCTGCCAGGTGGCGCAGTGCTTGAAACAGGGCAGCACTTGACTGACCAGTATGATGGCAAAGGTCAGCACACAGGCTGTAGGAAGTCCTCGACTTACTTAGCACGGCATGAGGGGATATGATCCCTACATAATCTGGGTTGCTGTTAAGGAAAGTAGTTTAATGTAAGTTACAATTATGGCGAAACCATATTAATTACTTTGTACATATGTATATATACACCCATTATGGTAACTTAATTAGAATTCCTTAACAGCAACCCAGTAATATGAAACTCCGAGTATGCCCCCTACTAACCCCTATAGTAGTCCCCTACATAATGCCCCATACAACCCCCTTTAAGGAGTTTAGACATTGGCTCATATAATCCCTACATAATCTATTCCCTTACTCCCTACGAGCTGGCCTGATCTCAAATCTAAGGATCTACACCCCCACTCATGCTAAACATGTCCCGTTATATGAGCTCTAGTCTAAACTCCTTAAAAGGGATAGGGCTTATCAAGGGGGATACTCGGAGTTTAAACTATAGCTCATATATTCGGCACATATCTAACATCAGGGGGCGGCGTGGTTACTTCAATATCAGCGGGTTCAAGGGACCGGGCTACCAAAGTGTAAGTGGCCCTATGCTGTCTTAAGCAACCTAAGCTACAAAGGCCTGCAGGCCATTCAAGGCCCAACGTGAAGCCATGAACATATGCTAGAAAGCAGAAACAGAAGGGGCATCCCAGAATGGAACAGCAAGCATGACAATATGATAGGAGCTTTTAGAGCTAGGTTTTGGGGGAAGTCTCATGGCTCATTAAGGCTTAAGGCCTTCTTTCAGCCTGAACCTGTGCAGCCTGTTATTCCGAAAGCCTTAGACCCTCTTCCACCTGTAATTGTATGCAGAAATCGGCTTAGTGTTGAGGATTGAAACTGTTCTCCGCGTCATAACCCCCCTCAATACGTGAGAAGCCTAAGCCCCTTGCAAAGCCCCACAAGCCCCCCCTCAAACTCCTACAAACTCCTGATACGACCCCTGCAAAACGATGAGTTCCGGAAGTCAGCCCTGTGATCCTGGGCCTCTGTTTTTTGGGGAGGTTTAGGGTTAATGGATAAAATAGGGATTTAAAAAAAGTGGTTATATAGGGATAATGGAAAATAAAATGGAAACCACAAAGTACTCACCATTGAAGCCCCGTGATCAAGGCGTCCTGCAGGCATGATCTCGCATGCCTGGCCACTGTCCTCAGTGGCAGGAGTCAACGTAACCCCTCAACATATCATGAAAACCCCAACCGCCCCCGTTGTAATTAATCTTCCCGATATACAGTGTTATCTCCTATGGGTTACTAGAATGGGAACATTGATTCTTGGGGGATTATTATCGGGGGCAGTGCGGAACCCCGACCTGCACCGGATCTTAAACACGACCTTCCTTCTTACTGTATTTCCAAGGAAGAATTGCTTTAGTTCTGTTTTTTTTGGATACCATACTGCCATACTGCTGGGGGCCGCGTTATACGGGGGACCCAAAAAGGGACTGTCGCTCTGACAACTGACCCAAATGATTTCAATGCAAGCTTAGGCTTTAGGGTTTAGGGTTTGGGGTTTAAAGTAGGTTGTAAGGTTTCGCACTTGTGGGTCAAAAGCGTTGAAGCTCCCACAATTTGATCTTCAGTGGTGTCAAAAGAATCAGGGCCACAACATCGAGCAGCGAAGGGACGACTTAACAACCATGTGGAAGGCCCTGGGCGCCTGCATAGTGATCACATGTGGGGACTCATTCCACCCTATATAACCCATTATAGTAGTTTCCGTTTTCTTTTACATTATCAAAATACGACCCAGTATAACCCTAATATTACCCATTCCACCCGAAATAAGCTACTATAATAGTTCCTATTTCTTTTTTCATTATTCCCATACAACCCCAATATAACCCTAATATTACCCCAATGGGTGAAGTCTTCAGGGATGAATCTTCAAGATCGGACCAACGTCTGCTCTTCAGCTTTGGAAGACCTGGCACTGTTCAAGGAATTGCGCGCAAGCAATGGGGCACTAGTAATAGGCCCTAAACCCTAAACCCTAAACCCCCTAAACCCTAAACCCTTACTAGTGGTACTGGTAATACGAGGAATACTGGTACCAGCACTAGCAACGATGCAATTGCGCAGGAAAGGGAGCGGCCCTGGGCACTGCCTAGAATAGCCCCATCCTTTTGAGAAGACTTTTTTGCTGACCTCAACCTCAATAAGAAGCATCCTCTAAGCGTCACATTATAGTCCCCGGGTCCTCATTTCGGGGATTTGGGCAGCCCAAAGTTGCGCTTTAGGGTTTAGGGCTTAGGGCTTAAAATCCCTCAGCATACCAGGGACTCATTCCTTTAGCAGCATTCTCAGCGGCAGTTGGCATTCAAGCTGAATGGCAAGACCTGAAACCTGAAGCTGAAATCCTGAACACGGACCCCGAACACAAAACCTGAAAGACTAAACCATAACACCCAGGACCCAAGCCCTTCACAGCAGCGAACGCGTAATGAGTGCAATACAACTAACCACAACAGTGCTACCACAATAATGCAAAGAATGCTAACCGAACTAATAACAGCAATTATGACTGCTAATACCCATACTAACACGAAAATACTTAAAAATAGCGCGTGTAAAATTACAATGAGGCTACGGGAAAATTAAGAAGAATAGTAGTAACCCTAAAAACTAGTATACTACAGATAAATATGTAACCTGACAATAACAATGATCATCATAGTAACCTAGACTTGAAACAACCGCCTGTTGTCTCAGCACATTTCATCCAAAAAGACTTGCTATGGGCCCGTCCATGCGTTGAAATAGAGATCCCTATATATCCACCTATACGAATGGAAATCCCCTTTTCAAGAGAGAACCCCTCTAAGCCCTAAAGCTCAACCCTAAGCTACCTAAGCCCTGAACCCCCTAAGAGGATGCAGCGTCGGGTGCAGAGTCAGGCTCGGCTTCAAAGCCCAAATTCTGCCTTGGGTTTAGGGTTTAGGGGTTCAGGGGCTCAGGACTTTAGGGTCTAGGAGTGATGGTTTAAGGTTTAGGGTTTAGCGTTAAAGGTTTAGAGGTTAAGGTTTAGGGGCTAGGGGTTAAGGTTTAGCGGCTAGGGGCTTAGAGTTTAGGGCTTAGGATATGTGGGCTTCAAATGGCGACTCAGATGTAGGTATGTGTAGGGCTATAGGGACACATAGGGTTTCTGCAGGGAGAAATAGGGTTCAGATCGGGTTATGTAGGGAGTTATACGGCTTGTATATGGATATGGGGGGGCTCAAGGGGGTACATGTAGGATTATGTAGGGTGATGTAAGGGTATGTAGGGCTTATTAGAGGATATGTCAGGCTTCTATACGCTTCTATAGGGATATGAGGAATTTATATAGGGATATATACAGATATAGACGGACATACAGGGGCACGTAGGGACTCAAAAGTACGGGGTTTGCAATCAGTACCCCAACAATAGAGAATCAAACAAAAAAAGGCTTGGGCTTGTAAAGAGTTTATACAGGCTTCGTAGGTATCATAAGGCAAGCTCCTGACCCTATTCCTTAGGCAGCTGCCTGCAATCTTAAGCCTTCTGGGTTGACAGAACTAGTGATGTACACAAGTGGCTTTCCATTTCATTTTCCAGGCTTGCTTTCCATTTGGCTCTCCAGTCTGGGCCCGCTATCCCCAAATCCTGAACCGTATAGAGCCCCTACATGAATAAATCCTACGTATCCAATAGCGTTGTTCGAACGGATGCATCCACAACAGGGCCCTCTCAAGGCCTTCGCTACCTCTGCCTTGAGCACTCCCCTCCTCTACTTCCCTTTACCCCTGGAAGACGCAAGGATCCCTTTTGTAGCTGTTTAGGGCAGGGCTAAGGGCTTAAAGCTTAAGGTTTAGTACGTAGTTGTCCTTTTCTAGGGGCCTGTTTTAGGAGCAAATGCTAAAATATATTGGGGTTTTGAATGTATGCATTGGAGCAGGCAGTATAAAGCCCTGAACCCTAAACCTTTGACCAAACCCAACTAACTCCCCAAAATGGATCCATCCTGGAGAACTGGAAGACCTTAAGCCTTAAGTTCTGTGCAAACCTTGCTTTCCCCTAGACCTACCATAAACATGCCATTCTTAGGTTGCAGGGGCTATTCTATAATACCAATATTCTTCTTAACGGTTCCAGGGCTATTTTATACTAACAAAAATGAAACATAATTCCTAAGCATACTACAGAAAAAGGGCCGCGGCTTTTAAAATTGACACGCGCGCCAGGTGCATTCACATGGGCGATGCCGTCTTGGCATGTTCAACAGTTTCCAGAAACCAGGGAATCACCTTCATTACGGGGTCCTTGTGCGGGGAATCTGATTTCACGAATTTTGTTGGGGTGCTCCCGGTTATTTTGGAAACTACTATCGAAACACAACTCTTTTTTTCGTGCCCTACAGTGCACAGCTAGCAGCGCACTATTCTTGAGCATTTCACGTTGCCTCAACGATCAATGTCCTTCCAGGCATGAGTTCGTCACTCTTGGCTTCCATGACGTCAGCTTGGCTGGTATGCTTCTCACTTTGCCAGCGTATGCCCGCATCATAATTGGGCAGGCGAGATGGCCAATGCCCATGTCTCTAGTGACTCTCGTACGCTTGCAATCTTCTCGCATTCATAGAGAGGCTAAGATTTAGGGTTCGTGGCTTAGGACTCAGTTCAAGTAATCATTCGGGGAACTTTCGCGGTCCAGACTTTGGGCTGCAAGACAAGGGCAATCTGTGTGGAACCTGACAGATGCTGCAAATCCCAATGCGGATATGAACATGAAGACAAAGCACCGAGACATACTGAGAGGCCAGGACAGAGGCACGCCACCAGAACCAACATGAGACTCAACTCAAAGGTGCAGCAGGAGATGGCGTAACACGAGCCACGACGTGAGGTGCGACATGAGGAACCACTCTACAATTACAAGGGTCAAATCCTTCTCAGCCTACTGAGACACATGCCGTTCAAGCGGACTCAGCCGGTGACTTTTCTTAAAACCCTGAGCTACATTACACCCCAGACTCCGGTTCTCCTCCTCCAGCGCCTCAAGCAAGCCACTGGTCTCCAGCAAATCTATCTCACTGACGGACAAAGAGCCCGCCTCATGCAAGTCATGGGCGGGTGGCTCACGGATGGTTGCTGAGGGTTTTGATGAGAACCTTTCTGCAATGCGCAACCACTGGATTCTGACTCCCTGCAGAGAGTGGTGGGCACCCAGCGGCAGCGGCACCGGCAGCAGCAGCAGCAGCAGCAGCAGCAGCAGCAGGAGCAGCAGCAGCAGCAGCAGCAGCAGCAGCAGCAGCAGCAACCCAAAACTCCGAACAAAAAAACAAGTGAAAGCCACAAACGCCCAAACCCCTAAACCCTGGAGCCGCGAACCCAAAACCCTTGAAATCTGGCCCTCAAACCTCATGTGAGCCATAGTTTAAACGCCTAGTATCACCCTTAAACCCCTTTAATAGTCCCCTACATAACTCCCTAAGAATTTTAGACTATAGTACTGGTAAGTTGACTTCGACTCGAAATAGAAAAAGAACAGGGCAGCCTGTAACATGTTCCGCGCCCGTGACCACTGTTGCAAGGCCACCGCCTCCTGGTCCTTGACTGCATTGGGCCCTCGAAGGTTTAGGGTTTAGGGGTTATTAAAAAGCAGAGAGATCCTAGCCGTTTCTTCTTGGCCCTAGAGATTTGAGGATTGGCGAGGTATCCCTAATAGGTGTAACATAAGGATGCCTTCAGTATTATGAGAAGTCCGAGATTTACGATTCAAGTTCAGGCTCCTTGTAGCATGTACATACATATATATGTATATACCCATACACATTTATATGAGTGTCCACTTCCGTAAAACTGTATTCGCGGGCGTAATTAGGGTTTTCAGTCATGTGGGGTCGGCTCCCTCAGGACCCAACGTCTAGGGAAAGCAGCAGCTGAACTCAAGGGTTTGGGGGTTAAGGTCCAAGGATTCTAAGCCGTCTGGTGGCCGACCGCTGACTCTGTTTCTCCCCTCTTTTTGATCCCCCCCCACTCCCTTATTAATTAGAATTCAATAATCTACGAGGGGGATATTCATTGTTAGGGGCTGGAAAGTCTTTTAAGAAATCTGAAACTGCCACCCCTGAAGTCGTGACCTCAAATCTGAACACACCATAACATGGGAGTTTCTCCAAGTTCCCCTTGTATGATACTCAGTGGGGATCCCAATCATCCCTTTGTGGGGCCCCCGTTTGGAGAAAGCCCCAATTCTCGCCATCTGCGCTGAAAACACAAACGTTTTTGTTGTGGCCAGCACGGATGCTCAAAAGACAACATGTGCCAGTACGCAAATGTCGCTATCGTGGCAAGCATTGATGCTGCTCAGCGGGGCAGTATGCGCGCTGGAGCAAAAGCGTTGCATGTCCGAGGCAACCAGATGCGCTAGAAAGAGAGCGCTTTTCCTTGACCAGCATGAAAGCTTCTGGGGACTGTATTGACTGCAAAACAAACCTTTTATTCTTCCTGAAATGGATGCTCGGGGAAACGTATCTATGGGAATGCTATTTCTCCAACTCATACTTGTGCCCATTCTGCAGACAACGGCACATCCGCCGCCACAATAATTTGCCTTCCACTGCCACTAGTTCTTCTGTTCTTCCTGTCTCGCTGTTTCTCTTAAGACTGCTGATGCTACCGCTAGTGTTGTCACCTGAGGTACTCTGTGGTAATTACCTGAAAGTGCATGTCCGAGGTGCTCGAGCAGGTCCTGCCCAGCTGTCATGCAGAGCTAAGGAGGATGAAAGGATGAACACAGTGTGAGGGTGTAAGGGCTATAGGGGTGGCCCCTACAAGCTTCGCTGAAACTCTGTAGATCCCTAGTACCTATGCATACCAGAAGTTTGGACAATCCCTTTTGGGAAGGTTTGCTCAGGGTGAACTACGAGGCCTTAAGCCTTTTTTCATTCTATCGGATGGTTTGCTGGGATAGGTTTAGGGTTTAGGGTTTAGGGTTTGGGGTTTGGGGTTATTTAGGGTTTAGGCTTTAGGGTTTAGGGTTTAGGGTATAAAGACGATCTGATTTTCGTTGGCTATATCAGGCTACATAGGGAGTATGGTTCACGATAAACAGCTTTTGTCCCAGGAATACCCTTAAACCCCAAAACCTTGACCCCCCATACCCTAAACTACCCTAAATCCCTAAACCCTAACCCTCAACCCTAAACTCCCAGCTTAGGTGCCAGGCCGGCTTTCTGTGATTTCCGACTAGTCGGCAACATCTTTGCTCACGAGCTACAAACTTTGCAAAGGCAGTTTAGGCCCTAAACCCGAAACCCTTAAACCTTTCTGTTGCGGCTTCCTGGTAGGAGGTAACATGAATTTCGAAACATTGCGGCCCCTTTTCTGGCTGGCTTTTCGATTGCGGTGCTTGTCTGAGCGCATGCTTAAACAGACGTGCTGCCAAAGCCAGAACTTTAGGAAGGTTGCCACCTCCAATTCTCACTTTATTAGGGTTTTAGGTTTGGTTTTTTTTTACACCCCTTCACGCCTTTTCGGTTTGGGATTAGGGTTTAGGGTTTAGGGCTTAGGGTTTGGGGTTTAGGGCCTAGGGCTTAGGGTTTAGGGTATATAAGTATAGCCACAGCCTAATTTGCCCCGAACTTGATGCTGGCTGGTTAGGAGACGGCCTTAGATCCAACAAACCAGTCATCAACACCAATGTGATTGCTGTCTAACCGAAAGTGATGTAGACCCTTACATGATGTGGATCATAGGCATCTTAAGGTTGATATGGGCCCCATTGAAGGAGCACCCCCAAACCCAAACCCCACGTTATGGACTACTGGGGCCCATAGAACAGATACGACTACGGCCTATTGTCACTCAGCGGGGCTTGTTTGGGGGGTGGGGGGGGGTTTGGGGGCTCCTTCATATCGACCCCATGATACAAGACCGCGAAACCCTACACCAAGGTCTCTGCCTAGACTCCAAACTTCAGGCTTTAGGCCCACCTGCAAAGACCAAGCAATACGCTCCCCGGAACTTCAAAAAATGATTTAAAAATCTGCTTTAAATGCTGCAGGGTGAACACTTCTCTCTAACAGTAAGAGGAGGGTTCAACATCCGCTAGGACTAATCTGATACTTTCCCACAATAGGGGACCCCAGTATAAATCCCAAATTGTTTGGGGCCCCTAACTTTGGGAAAACACCATATTGCCACCTTTTGTACCAAAATCCCGTTATCAGACTTTAGGACCCATCTTTAACAGAATGCTAGCCTGAAATTGCCTTGATTACCTCACGTAGTCCACATCGCCGCTCAACAGAATGTACCTAAACCCTAAACCGGGTGAGTTTCCAAAATTGGTTGTCCCCAAGATGCTATAGGGTTTAGGGATTTAGGGTTTAGGGTAGTTTAGGGTATAGGGGGTTAAGGTTTCTAAGAGCTGAAAGAGGGTCCCCCGTGTTGGAAACCGCCATGCTTATACCCTGACGCTCACCCGTCAAGTCCGATTTCTGTATCCTGGATGAATCAAAATGATTGAAACTGCTGCTGGGTGACACCCCGCAATTGCCTCATGCATTTCGCGTCTGTTTCCTCCGTCAACCCTACAAAGACCTCTACCCGTTGCGGCGGAAACCCACGACCCTAAACCTAGAACCCTAAACCCTGAACCCAGAGAAGACATTGAAGGACTAAATGCGGCCCATCCACCTCAGGATTTCTCAAGACATGGGTTTCGTTGCGCGAAGAACCTCAACGTAAACACGCGTAGCCTGGTAAAGTGATTCTTTAGAAATGCTCATGACTTTGCACTTTTCTACAGCTTGCCTATCTGGAGTCCTTGAATCCTAAAACCGGAACCCACCGGAAACCCTGCCTTCTTCAAACCTCCAGAAGCAGCGGGGGCGTTCTCCGAAGTATCGCCACCATGCTTGAAGGCGCCAAAGCAGGCTGCCTCGGAAGCAGCCATGACAAGAGTTGTAATTGCTGGGCGCGTCTGTAGCAATTACAGGATTCCTGACAAACCCATTGCCTCAGTTTTTTACTCCCTGTATAACCATGTAGTCCCAATATTGCTCCCCATACCCTACAGGGGTTCCACCTAAGGGCCCCTCCTAAAGCCAGAGTACTACTGTGCAAAATCCTCGCTGGCTAAGGGATAGAAAGCAGATCAAGTATTCGCATCATCAACAAGGGAATTTTAATTACCCAACCCCTATATCGAGGACTCTATAACTGTCATATGACTATAACCAAGGGGTTGGGGTCACGAAAGCCTTCCTTTTTATAATGCAAAAAACTGAGCTCGTGCTCCAGGGCATCTACTGTACTGAGGCCACTACGCTTGAGCTACACATGCATTCTTTGGCAATGTAGGGAGGAGCGGCATCAGTAGCAGTAGACAATGCAGCCCCAACTGAGTAAGCCGCATGCTGACCAACTGCTGTGGGCTACCCACCGCCTAGAAAGCAGACCACGAGTGGTGATTCGCCTGAAACCGTACAGGTACCAACATATAGTCCCCCTTAAGTAGATAGAATATGGGTTTATGGGGATGTTATTCTAATATACCCAAAGCCATATTCTATCTACTTAAGGGGACTATAGTAAGTAGCGACAGCATCAGAACAGCACAGACCACATGAGCCATAGTCGAAAAACTCCTAGCATCCCCCTTCATAATCCCCTATAATACTCCCCTATATAATCCATATAATCCCTCACATAACCCCTTGAAGGAGTTCAGACTCTAAAGCCTAAATCCTAAATCCTACACCCTAAACCCTATATAACCCCTCTTTAATGAGTTTAGAACCTACACGCTAGACCCTATACAACCGCCTCTAAGGAGTTTAGACTATAGTTGACATGAAGCCGCTCTCGGAGGCATGCTGCCCGGCTTCCTGCTCACCCATACATACTGGTCTCAAGACTCTCTAGAATAGCCCCTACTTTTGCGTTTAAGGTTTAGGGGTTAGATTGGGAGCCCTTGTGAAAATTGAAGTTCTACGCCTTTACAGGGGTTAGATATAAGGATTACGACAACTGAAAACTACTGTCTCCCCCTAATGAGGGACCCAATATAAACCCAAAATACTACAACCTCTTTTTATAAGGACCGCAAGAAGGTACCGACAATCTTGAGAAACCCCAGATTAAAGTGGCAAGCTGCGCACGCCCGTCGGCGGTTCCCTGCTAGGTCTCTCCAGCTGGCTTAGCCTGGGCCATTTGCCCAGCGACTCTCAGGGTTTAGGGTTTGGGGGGTTAGGGCCTAGGGTTTAGGGTGTAAGGTTAAGGTCTAGGGTTTAGGGGTTGGGGTCTAGACAGGTACATACAATATCGGTTTTAAATCTATGGGGGTATATAGGCAATGCCAAGGAAAATCGAAACTACTACCTCATTGAGGGTTTAGTGTATCTGTACCGGACGCTTCTTGGGATACCTCTCCGAGCCCATCCTCTTAAAGAACTCTCCTTCCCATGCTTGCAATGAAAAGCTCCCCAAATCGTACGTTGCCAAAAATTATCGCCCATGCTTGCGTCCCTCTGATAATACGGCGCCTAATATGAAGGTTACCCAAAAAGAGACAATAATTTTGACAACCCTGCAGATGGTGTGTCCAGGACAAATGCGCGCTCCGCAGCCAAGCCCGCATCGGCCATGACACTCATGTGATGTTTGTGACAATGGGGGCCCCCTTATAGATTGCCAAATATTATCTTAATCTTCCATGCTAGGAAGCCCTCAAAGGGAAGCCTATTTTTTGGAAATCCGTATGTAGATTTTGATCCGCCTGTACCTTGAACTCTAAGCCCTATACATCTGCGACGCCCTGTATAACCTTTACTGAGGCTCCTGGAACTACGTCCAAGACTCTTCTCCAGCGACTCAAGCATTCCACTGCTTTCAAGCAGATCCATCTCGGCAGCCGAAAACGAGCTATCCTCAGGGAGGCTTCACCCGGCTCAAAGGACGGTTGCAGCATTGTTTTGGGGCTGTCGAAGTTTATGTTGTAAAAAAAAATGAGATAGGGGGTCCCTAGGCGTCCTAGCAGTATGCGGGCGCTGTCAGGGAAGCGCTGGGGATTACATAGAAAATGGAGAAACAGCAACATGAGGGAGGTTGGTGACTAACTGCAGAAGGGTTAGGGTTTAGGCTTGGGGAGGGTTAGGGTTTAGGGTTATGTTCGGTTGCCAACACCTTAATGAGCCCCCAGGGTTTCGTCGGTGTTCTGCTTTCGTGCAGTCCCAACAAGTCACATGATCAGCGAAGATCTAGCGTAGGTTCAAGGCCCGCAAACTTTTATGGCTTTCTGGGGATTAGATAGGTACAAACCCTAAACCCTAAACCCAGTAGTTAAGATAATTGACAATGGAAAGACACTTGAAACCTACCCCTGGGAAGGCCAGAGCTTCAATCAGTTTTCTGGACAGTTTCGGCCATCAGGAAAAGGCTCTCAGACTTGTATGTGAGCTATAGTCTAAACTCCTAGTATCCCCCTTAGTAACCCCTATAGTAGTTCCCTATATAATCCCCTACATAACCCCCTTTAAGGAGTTTAGACTATGGCTCATGTGATTGTGTGTTTTCTTGTTTCTTTGCGCTGGGCGCGGTCTTTCCCCGGGGTAGGGACAGAAGGATGCCTTGAGGCATCTCTTTGATTCCGCTTGCATCCACACAAAATTGGCCTAGTCCTTGCTCGCAATACGCTGTAGGTGCCCCAACAACCCTAGCTACAAATCCTAGCGGCTCAACCCATGAAACCTGTTGCAATGAAAGCTTAGGCTGTAAAGGCCATCCTTAGATTCCATGCAAGCAAACCAAGCAACACGAATAGAAACAGACCTGCCGCAACAATTGTCCTCACCGTGACGGTGATTGTCAACAAGAATTGCAACTGTGCTTCGCGAGTTGGCATTAAACTCCTCACCGCAAAAAAAGCCCCTCGACCAACACTTAACCCAATATACTATAGTAGCTTCCATTGTCTGCATTTTCCCAATATAACCCCAATATACTGCAGTATGTTCTATGTTCTTTTCCCGTATCCCTAAACGCCATTCTAGTAGTTTCCACTTTCTTTTCCATTATCCCGAAACCCCAGTCTAGTAGTTTCCATTTAATTTTCTTTTCCATTATCCCTCAGCCCGCAGGACTCAGCCTCCAAATAGCGCCGTGCTCGCTCCCAGCGCTTCGCGTTTGTAAACGCTTCCTGGGATCGGCATGCCGACAAAGGTGAAGCGGCTTGTTGAGGGGAAGCTGCTGAGCGGGCAGCGGCGCTTTAGATGTTACCATTTCCATGCAGATCTGGGCGTTTAGGTCGGCAGAACTCCTGCGCGAGTCTGTTTTGGCTGCGAACCACTGCTCTTGATATTATGGCTAGCAAATATTTCTACCATAACCTGACGAGAGTGGTTTGGCTCCGGGCGCTGATCAAATCGCATTCCGAGACTCGCGAAGAGTTCCTGAGCTGCAGAACGCGCAAACAAGATGAAGCTGCGGGTTTTGTTCGGTTGCGACTTCATCTTTCAGACCTCTGTCTAGTGCAACCGACTTCTTTAAGTATGCAGAGACAATGGCGCAAACTCTTGCAGAACCACCGTAGCCATAGTCCCCACAGTATCGAATCCTCCTACAACTGCAGGGATCATATCAAACCTGAGCCCTCAACCCCGGATACCCAGCAATCATGCCCTACGGCTTCAGTGGCCCCCTGAACCAATAGGGACCATTGGGGCTCTGAACCCTAAGCCCTAAACCGCTTCTCCCTTCTGACCACTACTCATGGTGGGATCATCCAGAGCCCTCCCTTGCAGCTTGCCTCCTGCACAATGCGGCAAACAACTCTCAGCACACAAACACTACCTTCACACTGGTTTAGGGTTTAGGGTTTGGGTATACTTGTTTGCAGCTAGGCCCCATAACCTCAACACTTCGCACATACTGCAGACGCCAGTCTCATCCTGCAGAAAACTGAGAAGACGAATATACAACTGCAAGAAAAACTCATCAGCAGGCCTGCAGAAGAGCCAAGCAAAATCCCAAACCAAGAACTTCACAAACTTGTATTGAATCACAAGCAAAATGTTACAAGGCATGATTTATCCGTGCTCCCTATTTTGATCACGAGACAGATCTTTCATGAAGTTTTGTTGGTGTCTATTGGTCGCCCTCTGCAAATTGCACACCCCTCACCTCCTGCCTTTAAAAGAATCATGGGAACAGCAACATCATGATGAAGCCTGCTTTTTTTTGCATTCTGTTCTGATTGCAGGCATAATTACTTGTCCTGAAGAAGCTCACACCAAAAAAAAACAAAAAAACGAATCCCAAAGCCCCAAACCAAAAAAAAATCCCACTCCTTTAATTCAAACTTGAAGACCTCAAGCTTAAAACTCTTAACCCGAGATACTTAACAACAGCCTCGGCACCCGGCTGGTTGGGAGCATGTTCGGCGGAGCGGCGCCACCAGGCGGAGAGCTTCTGAAGCCAAGTGCCTCAGAAACTGCAACAGCAGCAGCAGCAGCAGCAGCAGCTATAGCAAGATATGTAAATATATATATGTGTGTACATGTATATTTACATATATATATATATATCTGTGCGCGTGCTTGCTATGGATGTTGCATACGGACATATAGGCTTGGGCTCTGGGGCTAGCCACGTCTGGTATTGCTGCTCATCTACATTTTTGCTTCGCTGGATACAAAAGCAATTCTCAGGAAGGATGAGGGTTGCAAAAGCTTTATCTTCTCGGACAGCAGCTCGCTCACATGCTCGCATGTTGAATCGACTCTTGCCCCTCCCTTCCCGCATCACCCACTGGCGTTAGTGTTGCGGTGGCGGTGGCACGCGGGGTCGGTGGCGCGGTGGCTGGCGTTGGATGCATGTGAATAAGATGGATGAGAGGGCTTTGTAGGGGCGGCAGCAGCAGCAGCATGAGCAGGAGGTTTTTTGCAACATGCTATGCGATGCCCATCGGCCCACCACTCAAGCAGAACCAGAAATCAATCGTAATGAGCAGGCTATGATAGCATTACGACCTTCCAGGCTAGCTGCAAGTTGTAAGCCCTTAGCTAAACAAGCCACATGACCGCGCGCTTCGGACCCTGGGACCTCTGACCTGAAGCTTCCCCCCAGTGCTTATGCATCCTTTGCTGTGACTGAGCTGCGGGTACCGACACGCTTACGTTGGTATAGCCGCTCCAGCCTGAGCCACAATCGGGGTACTTCTTGGCATGCCCCCTGTGTCCCCTATCCTCCAGAAGTCAGCCCAGGAATCACTCCACGCTTGCCATGTACATCCCCATCCCAAACCCAAGAACCCCACCGAAATCGAACCAAACACCGCCGGACAGCCGTTTCATCTATTTGTGCTACTCAAACCGTTGCCGGGTTATTTCATGATTGCACTACCCACAACTAGCCATGCGCCCTGAACTACATCCAAGACTCTTCTCCAGCGAGTCAAGCATTCCGCTGGTCTCCAGCAGATTTATCTCTGCAGCTGTAAAGGAGCCCTCCTCAGGGATGTTCCAGGCAGCTCCCGGATGGTTTGCCGGATGTTGCTGTCTTCGGGATGAAACTGCCAACCGCGCAGGGTGCTTGGACAATCACCTCCCCTTGGCGTACAAAAAACACCCCCCGATTGTTAGAGGTACTTTAGCTGGACCCTCCACACAGTAATGGTGACTATAAATGACAGTCACAGTGGTGATTAAATAAGGCTTCTCTCATGTTCCGATCATTGAATCATGCCACTGTTACAAGGGGGGGGGTCTACCTAAAAGATACTCTCAGTCTATTGTGATGGCAATATGTGGCACCATGGGAATATTGGGGGGTGGTTCAAAAATATTAGAGGAGGGGACTTGGAGTGGGCAATCAGACCGATTCTCGCGTAAGTTGGTCTTGGTTCCTGAATGTTCTCATGGTAGTTTCGTTAAAGAAGGGTATCTTGGGGACCCCACATATATCTTGGGATTAGAGAAGAGGTTTTTGGGGGGATTACACTGAGAAACTCCCTCAGCACTGCGGCAAAGGTATAGGAGTCGAAGACTGGTAGGATCAAAACCCCGATTTGACCTATTCCTATAGTAGTTTCCATGTTCTTTTCCACTACCCCAATATAACCCCAATACAACCCATTGCTATTGCTTGAGGCGATGGCAGAACAGTGGAGGGCTATGGCAAGCGACGGCATTCTTTTTCTACACAACGCACTCCACAAGGGGAAACAAGAACATGTTGGACCCTCCCTGCACGCGAGGAGGCTGAAAAGTCGACAGCTGGGCAGGCAGTCGTGTGTAGGTGCAATCCTGAGCAACCAAAGACTCCTGAGAACGGTTCTAGCGGCGTCAAAAGAGGCCGGAAGGCCAGAACTGCGACCGAGAGAAGCAGGTTCATCCACTCTTCGGGATGAGAGGGTGGGAGAGCAAAAGCTGCGCGGCATGGTCAAGTTACTCGGTGGACCGGCTGACGAAGAGGAACTAGAGGCTTGAACTTTTGCAATAGCCTTACCTTTTGCTTTGCCTTTTCCCTTACCCTTAGGCTCTGCAGTCTCATCATACCAGCCTCCACCTGAACCAGCGTCGTCTACCCATTTAAAACACTGCGGTTTGTTTGTGGCCTTAGGATCACTTTTGGCCTTAGGCTTGTTATCACTCTTAGAGGCGTCCCCCGCCTTGGCCTTTTGGCCCTCTTCACCTTTCACCTTTAGGACTCTTCTGCTTGCCCTTACCTTTACTCTTTGGGTCCTCACCACCATCCACCTGCATTCCTGCAATTCGCGGTCTTTTATCCTGTTAGCCGTCGTTACCCACGGCTGCTTCGAGCTCCGCAAGGATAACTTGAGACAACTGTGTAACCCTTTCATGCAAGGGGACTGTGTCCACTTGCAGTTCATGACGAAATGCGGATATCGTAAAGGACATAGTGGTCAACCCGCCAGGTTGAAAGGCAGTCAAAACTCTGAAGATTATGGCTGTGGAATCGTCACATGGGGGTTTATCGTCTTCCCCAACCGCTTTAATGGCCAACTTGTCTTGAGGACTAGCCGCAATTCATGAGCTCTGTCCCGCACTTCGGACCACCATACTGCAGCCGAATTGATCTGGGCCAGCCAATCACCGGCGATGCAGGGCGCAAATCCACTACTAGGATCTAGCACTGGCAGCGGGGATGTATGCTTGCTGACATCCTCTGGCCTTACTGCATGGAAGGTAGCATTTAGGGCCTTTCGTAGCCATGCAACACCGGCTATAGCCTCATCACTTGACAACGGAGGTACAGGAGGTGGCTTAGGAGGAGTTACTGGTGGTGGTCCCCGAGGCACTCGAGTAATTATTGGAGTTTGTGGAGACGCACTAGCCCATTGACAGGACTCAATACTGGGAAGCTGAGGTATAGGGGGCCCAACATCTCTAGCCTTATCATCACCCCATTGCCCTTCATACCCCACGCGAGCATGAGTTAACTCCGTCATTAGGGTGCTGGGCGCTTAATTGGCTTGTGCTCTCATGATCAACATGTCCACTTCCGCGTGCAACTCCGATCAACTCCACCCACGCGGCTCCTCTCAACCGATAGAACCCGTACTCTCCCTTGACTATCACTAACTCCTCTCCGCACTTGACCATGTGCTTCCACAGCAATGGTATGACTGTGGTGCGTTGCACCACCTGACCGTGACCGAGACAAGTGAACTGGCAACGGTGGAGGGGGAGCTACAAAAGTGGCCGACTCAGTTCCCGTGCACCCTACTTGCTGTCCTGATAGACTCCCTTGACCCAACACGGAACCCATCTCAACGCCTGCATTCTTCCTCCAATCCACCTGACCTGACCTTAGGACCAATGTGGACCCGGACGACACCAGTCCACGGAGACAATGCTTAGCTTGACGATACCTAGGAACACCATTTCGGATGAGCCTGGGATCCTCGAGACCTTTGGGGATACACTACCTCCAACTCTAGAAGAATTTAAAGACGGATTACCAACAGGGACTCCAGCCTGTGAACCCCCACTAAACAAAACTCCTGCAGAAGGTGAAGCAAAACTGGGTCTTTGACCCTCAGCTCTACATACTGCATGACCATGAGTCTGGGCTTGAAGCCCGAGAATTTGTTGCGAGAGCACTGACCCGCCAGGCCTACTACTCTCTGCAGCGTTTCCAATGTCGTCAGCTCCTTCTAGCGCCGTATGCGCCGAGATCACTGCAGCAGGACGTGACTTTTCCAGGCTTGCAATCCGTTCCTGTAAAGCGTCGTTCTGATTCAGCAACAACTGAAAAATCGCACTTGCATCTTCTGACATAACTCCAGATTGTGTCAACTGTAACACTGCCATTCTGGCCAGCGTTTGGCGTATTTTTGGGCTGTGTGACTGTTGCCGTGCTTTCCGGAAACGCACGGCTCAAGTCCTGCTCCAATCCGTCAGTTGACATATTGTCTCCAGCAGCTAACCGAGCCAAATCCACAGCAGCCGGGGCTGCATCTAACTGTAGGTCATAAACTTGGCCACTGGCTTGATCTAATTGTAGGCCAAGTAACTGGCCTGTAGCCTGAATCAGACCCGCTGTCGAAAGACTGTACCTATCCGGCGAACCCTGAGCAGCATCACTACCGCCAGTATGGGCTTGAGTCCCAGCAGCCAAACCATGATTGGTGTTCAGAGCGTCTGGTACTGTAGCCTGATCCATCTCAGACTCGCGTGGTGCAGCATTCGTAATTCTCGGAAGCATCTCGCCGCCAGCGGTGTGCCTCACTGGAGTCCCTCGAGGATTTATTGGTTCCGCATCATAGTTAAGGCGGATGTTCGTCCACTATGGACGCATCATCCTTGACTGGAACGCGCCACGCGTTTGCATCCACTTATTCCACCATGCGACCTTCCACGGTCTCGGCCGAGCCGCCCTAAGGCGAAACTCCGCTTGCGCCATTTCGACAAGAATGGGTTTGGATTACCAGCAGCTAACTGGGCAGTCGATGTGCTATCGACTGCATCAGTCGACTCAAGTCCTGGAGGACCACTGGAAGCCGTTCCCGACTCCTGATTCGACATGTCGCCCGAGTACTTCAAGGACGTACTGCTACGGAGGAGAGCAATAGCAGGTCTGGGCTCATCACCCGCTTGAGGCGATGGCCGAACTTTGCAGGGCTATGGCGAGCGACGGCACTTTTTTCTACACAACGCACCCCGCAAGGGGAAACAAGAACATTCTTCTCAGAAATGAAAACTGTACACTACTACTGTGCTATACAACTGGTGCTCTACGGCACGTGTTACACTGTACATTAGAACTACTATATAGGTATGTTATTCCTAGAGCTGGAGGTAACTAGAGGCTTAGGTCTCGCACTCCTACAACCTTCCTGATCTACAACAGGCTGCGGGAGAACTGCATGCGTGCATCTCACAACGCGACCTACGCAGCAGCAACTGTAATAGTTTCCATGTTCATTTCCACTACCCCAATATAACCCCAATATACAGGATTGTCTGGAGAGCTCAAACCTGCCATGCTTTTAGAATTCGGTTCGCTGTAGGTTCTAAAGTCCTTGAAGAGGGGTTATATAGGGTTTAGGATTTAGGGTTCAGGGTCTGAACTCTTTAAAGGGGGTTAAGGACTATTAAGGGGTTATTAATTAAGGGGATACTAGGATTTTAGACAGTAGCTCATCTGGGCAGCCCTCGTCATAGTACGTACTCACAAGAGACCACCTCCTGCTTCAATGAATAGGTGCCCCAGGGGAAAATGGTGAGTCATTCCGTTGACATTCCTGTCGATCATGCGGCAACAACGGCAACAACAGCAACAACAGCAAGAGCATCATGATCACGATTGGGCTACTCAGACCAGGAACGGCTTAACCCTGATCCCGCCCCTCAACCAGCCTTACCTCATCCCCCTTGGCGCGGAACTCCAAATGCATCCCTCGACGCTCAGGACACAGCCCCCAAAGCCTCCAAACAATGCCGTGCCCTGGCCCAGCGAGAAGCACTCCGCTTTGCTTGATCCTTGACTGGATGCGATTGCCCCGCTCTGGGGCATGGCTGAGTGGGGGGATCGAAAGGCTTGCAGCTCCTGGAACCCAAAAAAAGGACTGGTGCTGAGGCACTTTGGGGTTGGGATCCACCTTAACTACGAAGTCGGCGCAAAGCATGAAGACCATGTTGGAGGCATGCCATCCCAAACCCACAGCACAACCCAGGCCTTCCACCCTTCACCGAAACCGCCCCTTTGAAGGCCCGTACTCAGAATGCGCCAACCAGCGTCTAGGCTTGTCTTCAAGCCCCGACCCCTGAGTACAAAGTTTGAAGGACCCGGATCTACTTTACTGCCTACCTGGACCCTAGACGTCCTTTGTTTTCAGGGTATTCTCTTATAACCTCCTCCCCCTGATATCCTAACATTAAAATATTCCCAATATGTTGTAGTACACCACGGTGGGAATGTAAAGAATATTCGATATCAGGGGGTTAATGTTCGGGGCAGCGGGTTATTGTTGGGGGTGCATCCCAAACAAGGTGAGACATCCAAAGCTTAGGGCCTAGAGTTGGGGGTTAGTGCTTAGGGGCTTAGGGTTTAAGATTGCTGCACATGATGGCCTGATGTAAGGATTCTAGAAAATTCTAGACATTCGGGGTAGATCTTAGAGGGGGTCCCAGAATAAGGAGTATACTATATGGGGTCTATTGGGGTCTCCCTATGTATGGAAAATCCAGGCGGTGATCAAAACGCAAGTCCAAGGCTCTCGAAGATTTCCTTAGCGTCAGCAACTGCAAGCTTAGCCGATCAGAAGTGCGGTCCTACATTACATGAAAATCAACTGGGTTGCTGATAAGGAACTTGCATCCAGTTCGCATATTATGGGTAATGGGCTTCCTCAAAATCATGACTATTAATTTCAGTTCCTTAACAGCAACCCAGAAAAAGGAATTGACAAATATGTCACAAATCCTTACCACCTCCGTCCATGGCTACCTCAGAACGATTTGTCGACTGGACGGTTTAGGGTTTAGGGCTTAGGGTTTAGGGTTTAGGGCTTAGGGTTCAGGGTTTAGGGTTTAGGGTTTAGGGCTCAAGGCTTAGGGTTCAGGGTGTCATTATGTGCGAGGGCGGTGGCCGTGCGGTCAGCAAACAAACCGCTCAAGCGTAGACGCCTCGTATGGAATCCCTTGTCGCAGACGTCCAGAAACTTCTTGCTAGTGGTTCGTAGGGAATAACGGAATATCATCCATCTAAAAACCCTATATGATGTTTTCCCTTATTCCCTACTAAACCCCCAGTAAGACTCTGGGTAGGAGGACTGCCATATTGCAAGACCAGATGTTGTAGCGCCCTCCCTCTGCAAGTATGCACCCTGTGAGGCTTGGACTGCGACTCAGGGGAATTAGGGTTTAGGGTTTAGGGGAATTAGGGTTTAGGGTTTAGGAGAATTAGGGTTTAGGGTTTAGGACCACAGTGCAGTGCAACTCTTTTGGGATCCTATCAAGCCCTGCGCCCGAAGCTGTTCATCCTGGATGGACGTCGAATACGCAGTACTTATACAATCCAACCCTCCCCTGCAAACCCTGGGAAGGACAAGGCTCACTTCTGGTAGAGCATCTACTCCATGAAGCACACAACTTATCATCCGTACGTTCTCCTTTTATATCCCTGTTTCCTCCTCCGTATGTAGACCCCAAGACGATCTGAACTATGGGCACGACAATGTGGCCACAAGGACGAATGAAGAATTGTTAAGCCTCACCCACAACTCGACAAGGTCCACACACCATTCAAAACAAACACTGGAACTTGTGCACTACAAGCTTCCTGGTTTGCCAACATACCGCATGTCACTTGTAAACCACCAGCGGCGACTAGTCTTTTGCAAATTGGGCCAAGATGTGCACATCATCAGACTCGAAGTGCTTCAAGATCAGGGAGATCTTGTAATTTGTGCAGGACATGTTTTTTTACTGTCCCTAAACCCTGAACTGAAAGCCATAAACCCTAAACTAACAAGGGTTAGGCGTTGGCTGTTCAGCATCTCTGTACTTGAGGATCCCTGGACTGGCAGTAGGAGTACAACCCTGGAACCCTTGATATTACGTGGTGAATCGCAAAACTTCAGCAACTAGACCCGGGCACCCTCCAACCCCACAAAGCCAAACTGGAACACTCGCATCACCAGGCATAATGAGAATACGTTGCTTAATTGTGGTCTTTGCATGTTTGAGGCTTATCCTAGCCTGTCTTCGTAGGACCAGTCAGCCAGTTCAAAAACTCAGCGCTCAACCCGAACTTGAAAAACCTGAGAACTCAAACCAGAAATTCACACACTCAAAACCAAACCTCCTCCCCTTATCCCCCGCCCCGAGAACTTCCTAAACTCTGAACCAAATGGGTTTAGGGTTTACGGCTTAAGGCCTTGCACCAAAAATTGCCAGCCTAGGCGCCAACCCCGGCGGGGGCTCCTTCTCCTGGGTTGCTGTTAAGGAACTTAATTGAAGCTACTATATTGGGGAAACCCTATCAATTACTATATATATATATGTAAATATATATATATACCCATTATGGCAAGTTAAGCCCTAAACCCTTAACTCCAAACCCTAAACCCTATACACTCATTATGGCAACTTAATTTAAATTCATTAACAGAAACCCTAAACCATATACATCCCAATAATATAACCCCTATACATCCCAATATAACCCCTATATAGTCCCTATATAGTCCCTATATTCCCTTTCAAAAGGTACCCATTCAAGTTCATCAACAGCAACCCAGTCTCCGAAGTAGCGCCACCAGGCCATGAGCTCCCAAAGCCACTTGCCTGGCTTAGGGTTTAGGGTTTACGGTTAAAGGTTTAGGATTTAAGGTTTAGGGTTTAAGGTTTCCCTTTGATATAGTCCCCCTTAAGTAGATAGAATACGGGGAATATGGGGATCCTTCTATTACAGGGTGTCCCTGCAAGATGGGGTTCTTGTTGAAATCCTATTAGAAATCATCATTGTTAATCTAAATTGGGCCCAGGTATGCATAAAAGTGAAAACTGCTGTTCAACAAGAACTCAGAATAGTGGTATAATTTTGCAGACCCTACTACAAAAGCCATTTTCCCTCAGTGTCACCAGGACAGGATGGGGGGTCACCTAAATACAAATGCCCATGCAACTACGAACAGATCTGCCGCCTCCTACAAAACCCTTGAGTCCGTTGTGTTGTGAAAACTGGTGCAGCTGAAGGGATTAGCTGATTAGCTATTGTAGTTACAGGAATTACGCATAATTGAGTACAGAAAAAAGATTCAGCGCATCCAAAACATGCGTGATTACTAGTCAGCCTGCTTTCCAGCATAGTGGAGTCATGGCACCAAGGCAACAGCATGTGTGTTACATGTGTATGCTGGGGTCAGCCTTGGGGCAGGAAGACTGGGCCGTGTAGCAATACCACAAGAAACCATAGCAGTAGCAGTGGTGATAGTCGTGGCAGTGCTGCTAGTGGTGCTGCGGCTGCTGGGCGGCAGCCAAGGTGAGGCAGCAAGGGAGGACTAGCTTGCTATCACTCAAGCGGAACAGCATATGGATCGCGATGGGCACAACATATTCACCAGGTCTTTAGCGTGACATCGGACCTTGGCGCTGGAGCACAGAAATCAGGACACGGGCATCACAACCTCAAGACCTTCCAGCGTAGCTTTTGCAACCAGTTCCCTACATCATAATATTAAAGAACCGATATTATTATTGAGATTCTCGAAAATTTTGGAAACTCCACGTTGTCCTATACAGTCCTACATGCCCATATGTATCTGTGTATGTCCCTGCAGAAGCTCAGCCCACCCTGCATGTGACCAAGCTGCGCATCCTAGGCGTATGGTCCGATTCCTCAAGCTTTGGCTGGGGCCTCGCGTGCACCCCAAACCCTAAGCCGAGAGCGTTTAGGGTTTTGGGGCTTATGGATTACAAGGATGCGTAGACATATATGTATATATATATGGCATATAGGGACATACGAGGGTATTATGGTTTAGATGGGTAGGACTTAAGGTGTAGGGGATTTGCAGTGATTATGTAGGTACCATGTAGGGATTCTACAGGAACTGTGTAGGGCTTAAGGTGGACATCGCTCCAATAGTAAATGGACAGTCTAATGGAGAAGAAAATGGGAAAATAATGAAAATCAGGTTTATGACGGTTTATGGTGATTATCCTGAAAAATACGAAGTACTTTAATGAAACGAGGCATCCTATACCATAAGTCCACAAAACAGTCGAGGACCACAGATGTGGAAATTGTTCAGGCTTCTACAGCACACATCCAGCATGTTCATGTAAAGAGTAAACCCTCCCCGTCTTAACCCTGCTGCCCTCCTATATCCCCATATACCCCACATATCTCGACATATCCCTAGAACCCTGTATGTCCCTGACCCTGGAACACTGAACCCTAAACCCAGAACCCTAAAGCTATATCCAAGACTCTTCTCCGGCGGCTCAGACGGGGGCTCAGACGGGGGCTCAGACAGACTCTTCTCCAGCGACTCAAGCATTCCGCTGGTCTCCAGCAGGTCCATCTCTGCAACCGTGAAGGAGCTCTCCTCATGGAGGGCTATCTTAAACGCGTTCCTATACCCCTCCACCCTCCACCCCTCCACAGCCCGACGTTACATCCCGCACCCCACACCACGTGCTGATCGCAAGGGAAGATAGCAGGTGGAGGGTGGGGCGTGGAGGGGTGCGCGGAAGGGGTGTAGGAGTGTAGGCACCCAAGTCTTAGGGAGGGGGTTTGGGGTTTAGGGCTCAGGGCTTAAGTTTTTTGCATTGCCTCTGTTACCCCCAGCAGATCCAGTAGTAAAGCCCACAGGGCAGCGAAAATCGTCCCATCGCAAAAACAAAATGGCACTTCATGCGGAGAGAGATCTGGCCCTGCATGCGACACCACGTAGCCATTTACCAGGTGTAGGGCTCAGGGTTCTGGGTTTAGGGCCTTCAGTTCCAACTATGGCAGCTGTAACGCGGAAAAAAGTAAGAGGATATGCACCACTGGACACAACCATTTGACAGCAGCAATCACCGTAACCATGCCTTTGGCAATCACCCTAAACCCTAAAACATCAAAAGCAACTCAGGACTTCCAGAACCAGTCAGTTAAGGGGTTTAGGGCGTTTTTGCTTAGCGTCCAGGGCTTTGGGTTTAGGAACGCATCGTAAAGGATTCGATATTCCCCATACTTCAGGTCTTTCCAATGGCAAGGGGTAGGCTGCAACAAGAACCAACTTATCAACTTGGTGCTACACAGAACAAGAGCATCCTGTCAAAATTCCCCTCAGCCAGTTCAGAAACCAAGCCTGCACGCCCAAACCAAAACAGGTGATAGCTACCATAAGCAGCAGAAAGGCAAACCAAAGCACAACACACTAGAATTCTCATTATCATGGCCGTTTCAACAAGACCTTTATCGACATCGTATCGTGAAAACAACGGTCGAAGCGTATCGGCATCGAATGGCTACCCACACCCCTACCACCACACCCCTACAACCCTTCACCCCTGCACCTGTGTATCCGCGCACCTCTGCCCCCTACACCCCTACACCCTACACTCCACACCCCTACACCTCTACACCCCTTCACCCTACACCCCTTCACCCTACACCCCACACCCCTGCACCCACACACCCCTACGGCTACCCGACACCCCTACAACCTACACCTACACCCCTACACCCCACACTGAGGGAGGGTGGAGGGGGTGGAGGGTGGAGGGGTGGAGGGTCGAGGGGGTGGAAGGCCATGCACTGACACCGTCAATAGCAATACCTTGCAACACTCTATCGACTGATTATCGGTAGGTATCAAGTATCAATGGAACCGATACATTACAACTATCTATGCTTATTTTGGGAGCTCCCAAAACGGCGCCCATTTTTTGGAAACTCTCTGCTATACTAACCATAATCTCCATGCAAAACGGATTGCCATTTCTTGTTCCACGCTCTTCCTATTTGACTTTGCACTTTGGGAGCAACATCACCTTTAAACCCTGAGCCTCAAAAATCCCGAATGAACTCCTTCAAAGCCCTTACATAATGCCGTAAACCCTAAACCCTAAACCCTCCTTAACCCTAAGCGGGGCTACTATAAACCTTGCACCCCTCCCTCGGCCCATAGGACATATCCCCCAGAGCCTGCAACAGGCGCCGTGCCCGCCTCCACCGTTGACGTCTTGATGCCAATTCTTCCTTCGTTTTTGCATGGAGGTCGAGATTTAGGGTTCAGGGTTTTAGGGTTTGAGGGTTCAGGGTTGGAGGGTTTACGGCTTCAGGGTTTAGGGTTTTAGAGGGTAGGGCGGCCACTACCACACCCAGTAAAAGTCTATGATAGGCATGCCATTAAAACCTTTAGCTTCGCATTTCAGATATTCTGCCTGCTTTCCAACAGTAGCTGAGTTGGGGGCAGTATCCAACGCGTAATGGCGTATTGGGGAGTGGGAAAGAAAATGGAACCTACTACAGCATGTTAGCTTACAGGGCTTTACAGAGATGAGATGGGGTTGTTGCCAATTGTTCCTTAGCTAGACCACCCCCCTCCCAAAAACAACACATCCAACCCAGCAACACCAAAATTAGGATTCCTTTTTCTGTAGTCTCCCTCAACCATAAACCCCAAAGCCTA
>CAJNIZ010002582.1:0-25787 GCA_905231905.1 Symbiodinium pilosum
AACGCTTAAGCCCTAAACCCCTAAACCTTAAACCCGAAACCCCTAAACCCTAAACCGCTTTCTCCGCAGGAAGGGCTCCTCCTCATCGCAAAATGCGACGCAGTACTCAGCGCCCTGCTGGACGAGCCCAAAGGCCACGCGGTTTAGGGTTTAGGGTTTAGGGTTTAGGGAGTTTTGGAATTGTTGCCTCGGAGGTTAAGGCTTAGGGTTTACAGGGTTTTGGGTCCAGGGTTTTAGGGTTTTAGGGTTTAGCGTTTGTGGTTTAGGGTTGAGGTTTTAGGTTTGCGGGCTTAAGCTTTAGGGGTTAGGGTTTATGGGCTTCCGAGAACCCTGGGCACTAGTCACTAGCGGCGTCTCAAGCATTTTCCATCCAGTCTTTGCTCTGGGCTAGAATACCGTGAGAAATCATTGTGTCTAACCCTAAAACATTCAACCCCGAAACCCTAAAACCCTAATCCCTAAACCCCTCGACCCTAAGGATGATGACGGTGGATCTATATCTCCAGATTTCCGCAAACCTACTCTCTGATTGGGTTTAGGGTTTGTAGGTTTCAGAGTTTAGGGTTGAAGGTTCAGGGTTTAGAGTTGAAGGTTTAGGGGGCCCATCTAGCTGAATGGGGCTTACTGTTATCTTCCTCTACATAGAGTTTATTTGAGATGAGCCCTTGAGTATCCTGTCTACCCAATCTCAGTCTTCGCGTCGGTGTTGGGCTTTGAGCTTCAGGGCCGGAGGTTTGGCGATGGAAGTTTGAAGATTTAAGGTGGTTGGGTGTCGGGTTCAGCCTTATGGCATGCTGCTTCTAGGGTCTATGCTTTTTGGGCGTTAGATACATCTCCTGATAGACAAAATCTCTGCATGACCGTAAGCTTAGGGTTTAGGGGTTCAGGGGTTTAGGGTTTAGGGGTCTAGGGCTTAGGAGTTTTAATCCTAAACCCTAAACCCCCTGTTGGCCGTAGTAAAGAGATGTTCGGCCCTCCCAAGAGTTAGTTCATGGTCTGTCGTCTGGGCTGCTGTTGAGGAACTTGAATTAAGTTACCATAATATGGGTATCTAGTGAATTATGCACTCTTTTTTATACAGTCACTTAAGTTCAGTTCCTTAACAGCAACCCAGTCTTAGACGGTCCTTGGATGGGATGCTCTCTGCTAGGATGATCTTCCCGGGTTTAGAGTTTGGGGTAGCATGCTTCTTCTGGTGCCATTTTTCTAGGCTCCCCATGTTTAAAAAACCTCAGTGTTTTGTTGAGCGAGGGCCAAGGGGTTAGTAACCAGAAGCGCAAGCATCCTATACAATCCCAATATACTATAGTAGCTTCCATGTGTATTTTCCATTATCCCTGAATAATCCTACTATAACGTGGTAAACCCTAAACCCTAAACCCTGGTAGTTTCCATTTTCTTTTCCACTATCCCCATAGTTAGCACATTGTGGTGACCACAGCTGAGGCCAAATGGAAGTCAAAATGGCCAAATGCACTGAAAGGGCTTATTGGGGTTATATAGGGGATTATATTGGGATAATGGAAAAGAAAATGGAAACTACTATAGTATCTTGGGGTTATATATCTCTATTGTGGAGCGTGACCTTTCATTTCTGTCATATTTAGGAATTTTTCAAAGTGAGTTTATCCTATGGCAGGACCACGAAGAGTCTCCTTGTGATGGATACACATCCCTGGGGTCCCTTCCTGCCCCCTAAGGGTTTAGGGTTTAGGGTTTAGGGTTTTTCGCCTGCTGAGACTTCCCCCAACTAACTTGAACCCCCAAAAGTCAGCTTTTCAGACTGCTGTGGCTGACTTGGGACCACATTATATGGATGGACTTGGTGGTTTGGGTGAGCGCACTGAAAACTTGAAGCGCCATACTTTGTTATACCTTGGACCCGGCTCCCGCAGCCCTCAATCTTTTCTTGAGGATATACCTGACCTCGAAATTGGGTAACACAATGGCCCCTAAACCCTAAACCTGGAAACATAGCACAAACGGCCCTATTCCACATACTTGAGGGTTCCAGAAAGGTTTCAGACTCTAGGAAGTAGGCTGCAGGGTTAGGTGCAGGTTTCAGGCCTTGGCGTTCAAGTCATATTGGGAGGGAGTTTAGAGTTTAGGGTGTAGGGATGATGGTTGAGGGTTCAGGGTTTAGGGTGAAGCTCGAAATGGTTACCAGCAACACATTCAGATCTGCACTTGCTTGTGCGGGTGCCTTTCCTTCGGAACCTCAGGGTTTAGGCCTTAGGGACGCCAAACCTTGAACCCCTAAATCAACGCCCTGGATACTAAACTCCAAGTCCTAAGCCGAAGCCCAAATCCTACATTTTAATTAATCAAGCCCTAATCCCAAAACCTTAAGTCCTCTAAACCCTAAACCCTAAACCCTAAAACCAAAACCTTAAGTCCTGAATCCCGAAAATCCGCATCCCTGCAGCTGAAGCCTTACACCCAGTGTGCCAGCCCCATATGGGGGTTTCCCAAAATTATGGGTACCTTGTTGGGGGTCCCCATAATAAGGACTATAGTATTTTGGGGTCTATATTGGGGTCCCCCTATTTTGGGAAACTACCATATTCCGAAGCCAGTTCTAAATCTTAAGGCCCAAATCTCGTCCGGGCTGGCCCCAGGGGTCATTCAGAAAGCCCTATACGGCCTCTACTTGTATTTGGGGGCCTAAGTGCGTACCATTCATGCATTGGCGCCTTTAGAGCAACCCTGAACCCTTGACTCTAACACGCATATATCCGTTTCTGATTTCTGTGAACTGAAGGCTCAGCCGAAGGTCTCTTCTCCGACGTTTGGCGTGCGTCAGATCTGCGTGAGGTGCGCCGGCTGCGCAGAGTTTGGGACTAGCCACCCTCCCAAAAACAAGCCTGGAGCCTGAAGAAGGAGCCTTTGTGAGGAATGGACCTCTGTAAACTACCAGTACCAGGTTACCATGCTTTTAAGTGGGGCTTTCTGGGATTTCAGAAGGGTTGGCAAATGACCACGCTGTGGCCATGCAATGTCCTCGCAATGTTAGGCTTGTTGAAGGATAGTCCTAATCTAGTCTCTGAAAAAGAACCCATGTCTATTCAACTATGTAGTGAAGATTGACCGTTGCTCATAGTAATACACTTACCGGGGTTTGGGTCAGACCTTTAACCCATCGCCCGAAACCTTGAAATTAAATCACATGAGCTACCGTCCATATGAGCTATACTCTGAACTCCTTAAAGGGGGTTGTAATAGGGATTACATAGGGGAGTATTATGGGGGTCATAAAAGGGGATACTAGGGAGTTCCGACTATAGCTCATATTAGAGTTATCAAGGGACCGTTAAGGGTGGATATGGGGGTGCTTTTGGTCGCTTAGTATAGTTTCTAATCCCTAAGAGGAGCGCATGTCCAGGAATTACTTGGGACAGCTGTAGCGTACATAGCTTCGGAGAAAAACCTGATATCCTTTCTGAAGCCTGAACTCATTTAGAGGTATGCACCCAGCTACACTTTGTTGGGGTGGTTGCAGCAACGTCTCCCATATGCAAGTTGTGGATGTAAAAGGCCATCTTGCAGATATTTAGGGAGGCATAGGTATGGCTCAGGTGTGTACTACAGCGGCCTCGACAAATACTTGTACTAATATTGCTGGCCTATTTTCCTTTTGTTCTGAGGGTATAGGGTACCTCAAATAGGCTTCAAAGGGATAGTAGCATCATCTCCAAGACAAAGGGTACTTAGCATGATGGAGGATTTTTAGCATCAACCCGTTAGACCCCTACAAAGGCCTAGTTCCCATGCATGTTCCGTTGTCCTTGTTGTTGTTATCTGATTCGCCGGAGTTGGGGCTATATCCCTGAACCATTTTACCCCCATAAAGCCCTTTATATCCCCAATATGATCCCAATTCCACTAAACGCCCAACATTAAACCCTAAGCCCCGAACCCTGAAAGCCTAAACCCTTGACCGTAAACCCCAGAAACAAACCCTTCACCCGAAACCCTACAATCCTATACCCTAAGCCCTATAAAACCCTATAAAACCCCATAAAACCCTATAAACCCTATAAAGCCTATAAACCCCTATAAGCCCCATGAACGTCAGATCCCAGGCCATTCTCACGCGCTTTGCTGCGGGCTGGGAGGAGCGCTATGCAACACGCGTCGCTTGGGCGAGGAGGGTTCCTAGGGAGTAGGGTTTTGGGATAATGGAAAAGAAAATGGAAACTACTTAGAGTTTAGGGTTTTGGGTTTTGGGGTCTAGGGTTTGGGGGTTATATAAGGGTTTGGGGTCGTAGGGTTTGTAGGGTGTAGGGTTGAAGTTTTCCGCTAAGGGTCCGATTGCCTAAATACAGCCTAAATTAGACCCAAAGTATCCAAAGACGAATCCAGCTGGGCCCAGATTCTGTGTGTGTGTATATATATATATACGCGTATATATCTGGCCCTGCTTATTTCATATGTGTGAAATAAATAAATAAATAGATAAATAAATAAATATGTATATATAAAAGTCCTGATTGGGCCCTTCGGTTTGGGATTTAGGGGAGGCGCCGTATGAGAGCAGACCTTGGGGGACATGCTAGGATATGTGTATGCAAAGGCGTTTGGGGCTTAGGGGTTTAGGGTTTAGGGGTTAGGGTTTAGGAAATACGGCTTAGGGTTTGGGGGGTGATGGATATGCAGGGTTGGTTACGCTGCGTGACGGCTAGCTTACATGGAGAGCCGGGTGCCTTTGTAAATGTGTGTGCAATTGTATACGCCATATAAGAACCCAAGTAAGGCCCCCCTAAACCGTAAACCTTTTGCCTCACGTGTCATCTAGTTACTCAGTTCCCCCCGACCCTCCAATTAAGGATTGCTGTCTTCAGCTTTAGTGCCGGAAGATTCCAATTGACACTCATGTCAGCATCGGCTTGGATATTCTAATGGATGTGAGCCCAAGGGCTCACATGGTAGACTCCTATTCGGTTCAGTTTTGGGTGGGCCACAGTAATCCCTAAGAAAAAGAGCCCCCTGAAACAGGGAGGCACCTGCGGGGAATGGACTAAGGCAGCCCTCCCCAACTCGCGGCGTACGTCGGTAGACGCGGCCTAGCCTCCTTCCAGCCCCGGCTGGGTGTAAGGTACCCAGAGAGTCCATGTAGGTATATGGTAAACTCCTTCAAGGGGTCTATATAGGAGATTATATGGGGGACTAAGGGGGGATACTTGGAGTTTACACAATGGTCCATGTAGGTAGTTGGTATTTACAAAGGGCCTAGGGCCTACAACGGTGCCCAGACGATTACTTCAGAAGCCCGGGTACTAAAGAGTAAATGGTATACGGCTACATGGACCCTCTGAGGGATGTTGCAAGGTGCGCAAGACCGATCGAGCGCGTGATCTGCAACGGGTGGGAATTGAGAGCGCCAGCCATAAGCGCTAACAGGACATGGTCAAACCCCTAACCCTAAACCCTTAAATCCTAAACCCCTAAACCCTAAACCCCTAACACCCTAAACCCTGAACCCTTAACCCCTAAAACCCTAAACCCTTAAACCCTAAACCCCTAAACCCCTAAACCCCTAAGCCCAGGTACATCGCCTCTTCGCGGCCAGCTCTGAGGCGCGTGAGGCCGCCTGGGCCTCCATCCAGCGAGCGCTGCGGCCCGGCTTTCCCAAAGCTTACATATTGGGATTATATTAGGGTCATATTAGGGTTACATATGGGTGTACTTATTGGGATTATATAGGGGTATATAGGGTCTTATAGGGGTTAGAGTGGGATAGTGGAAAAGAAAATGGAAACTACCACAATGGGTTGTATGGGTGGTTGTCAAAATTATGGTGCCTTTTTGGGTACCCTAAATATTAGGTGCCGTATTAAATAGGGATCCAAAAAGGGAACATCATTTTGACAACCACCCATATAGGTGTCTATGGTGTGTGTATATATATATATATCTCTATGCACAGATACGTATACACTGTATGTATATATATATATCTATATGTACACGTATGAGTTATATGTGCATATATATATATATCTATATATATACATGTGTGTATTGTGCACATATTTATGATCTGGGGTCTGGGGTTTATAGAGGGTTCACGGGGTCTATAAGGTTTAGAGTTTAAGGCCGTTTAGGGTTTTAGAGTTTAGGGTAGGTGTGTAGTTAGTATATGCTTTGGGCTCAAAATGGGTTCCTATGGAGGTACCTTAGGCCTTGGGACCCAAGTATGTACTAGACAGCTGCATGGACATTGTTCTTTTAGAAGGGAAGGGTGTGGATGAAGGGTCAAGAATTTAGTGAGGGAGGGGATGGAAGTCTTGGCGCTGTAATTCCTAATACTATTATTTCTATAATTACTTTACTTACTATTACTACTATTACTATACGAATACTATATTTTCCAGACGGCTTCGAGTTTTGTGTTGATGGGTTTGGGCGGTTTGGGGGTTCAGGCGGTTAGTGCGTTAGGTTTTGCAGTATAGGGTTCGGTGGCAGCTGCCTTAAGATCCCTGGCTCCCTTGGGGCGCGGTTTTTGACCATTGCAGAAGCCGCGAAACATTTTCAGGCGTTCAGGGTTGGGTTGTTTGGGTTTCAATGCGGCCGTTTGAGCGTTTTAGGATTTGAGGTGAAAGGTTAAGGGCTCGGAAGTTTAGCTTGCAGAGGTAGGGTTTGGAGCTTTGGGCTCGCAGTTTGTGGTTTAGGGTTTGGGCCCTTTGGAGTCTCACAACAACTTGTAGAAATAAGCTTCTTTAGACGTAATTCAGAGTTTCTCAATGCTGCCCCTACAGAATCTGCTGGAACCCCCTAATCCTGTTGTAGCTCCCTGCATCGCTTGAGACCCGAAAGTACCCCTATCAGGGGACAGCACCCAGCATACAGCCAACATGCAGGTACAAGCTGTAGACGAATGGGTTGCTGTCCTCATCCATGACCTGCATACTTGCAAAGTCTTTGGCTAAGGCTCAAAGCTCTGATCCTAAAATTCCAAATCCTCAACCCTAGACCCTAAACCTTAATCAGGTTTCCTTGACTTGCATTCTCGTCAGATCTGGAAGGAATCAACGGAGCAAAGCCTTGCAGACACTTCCTTTTCTGTGCCCAGTAGTACATGAGCAATAGTCTAAACTCCTAGTATACCCCTTGATAACCACGATAGTAGTCCCCGATATAACCTCTTATAAAGCCCCGTCTAAGGAGTTTAGACCATAGCTCACATGTACCGACCTGGGAGGTTTCACTTTTCGGGGCCCTGAATGAGCATCCCGATGCTCCAAATCAGTCACGCCAAACTCTGAACCCTGACACTTACCCAATGGCTTCTTCTTTGGAGGGTATACTATACTTCCTTACCCTGAACCCTAAACCTTAAATCCTGGACCCTAAGCCCTGAATTCCTAAACCGTAAACCCTAAATCCAAAGCCGTAAACCCTCAAGCCTCAACTCAGAGCAAGGCTTCTGAACCTCCTGGACGCCGTGGCGTGGACGGAATTGGCATGGCATCCTCTTCATCTTGGTTGCTGTTAAGGAACTTAAATTCCCAGAGGGTCCATGTACCCAATAATTAGGTACTTGGGATTTGGGTAATAGTAATTATAGTACAGGTTTTGGGTAAGTATATGATTATTGTGTACTTGGACCCTTAGGGGTTACTAAGTGCTCATAATGGGAAACCCAATTAGTTGCTATACATGCCCAGTATTATGGTAGCTTAATTCAAGTTCCTGAACAGCAACCCAGTCATTTTATTGCTTGTTCCTAGGGAATGGAAGACCAAATTGAAAGGGTTTAGGGTTTAGGATTCAGGGTGTAGGGTTTAGGGTCCAAATTGCAGGGCACATGCAACATGAAACGGAAACGAGGGGGCATATGGGGTATGCATGAATTAACGGCTGGGAGTTACATTTTTGTTTGAAGCAGGGATTGCAGGAGGGGAAAAGAAAATGGAAGCACTTACCCAAAACCTTAAATCCTGTGTACGACCGGGGATTATTCAGGGTCTAATAAAAGGGATCCACGCTTCCACTCCCTACGAACATCAAGTGACTGGGTTGCGGATATGTCCCTAAACCCTAAGCCTGAAACCGTGTTAAGGGAAAGTGCTTGTAGGGCAGGAGCTTCCAGGAATTCCCGTCAACATGCGCCTTTCTTTAGAAGTGGCCAGGTACTTATACTGGTGTATACTTAGGGCCCCCCCAAAATGTTCATTATGGTAGTTGGTGGCCACAGGTGTATGCAATATGTGCTATTGACGTACCTAGACCCTGTGGGTTGTATGCGTCATGCTTTCAAGGTCGTCTTACTGTTGCTTCAAGGGGGTCTGGAGGAGAGAAAAAGCCATAATTCGTCGATGGGTTTGGGATATTGTTGGTTAGTTCTTGAGACAGTGGATTTTACTGCTAGCGCCAGTCGGCCATTGTAGATTCTATTGCCAGCGCCTGAGGGCCATCACAGACTTTCCACTTAAAGCCAGAGTGCCATCCGACACTGGGGATAAGATTGCAGGTTACGTGGGTTCGACAACGGATTCATGTGGGTTAAGTTTACTTCCCCATTTGTTTCACCCCGATCCCTGTTTCACTGCTACGCGGCGCGGCGCTACCCTTCACCTGTGATTTTGCATTTCTGAGCCCAGAGGGCGTCAAGAGAAGTTTCTGATTTCTCTTCTTGCGTCGCTCGAGCAGGACTTCGAAAGCCGTCTAAGTTGCTGGGAGAGAGCTGCTTCGAGACATTGATCAGGCGTTGGACGCGGCACTTTTGCACTTGCCGGAGTGTCGCTCGCAGATCCTTGTGCCCTTGAAACCCCTAAAAAGCCCTAAACCCTAGATGTACAGACTTTGATAGGGATCACTGGAGTGAACCACTCCCTTTTCCCGACCCTTAAGCCCTCAGCCCCAACCCTAAGCATCCAAATAGCCCATGGTTAGGGTTTAGGGTTAAGAGATTAGGGATTAGGGTTTAGGGTTTAGGTTTTAGGGGTTTAGGGTTTAGGGTTCAAGGTTTTAGGGGATCCAAATAGCCCACTGTAGGCAATGTAGGGGTTAGGGTTTAGGGTTAAGGGTTTAGGGCTTATGGGATCCAAATAGCCCAATGCAGGAAATGTTTGGAGGCCTCAGGGCCCAAAGGGGACTTGGTTTGTATACTTCGATCCTCACGGTAGGTATTCTAATAGTTTCCGTTTGCGTGTCCACTCCCCCCTGTGGCCCTGAAACCCAAAATTCTAGACCCTAGGCATTCTGATAATTTCCATTTTTTCGCTCCATCAGTCCCAACCTCCTAACCCTAAATTCCAAACCCTAAGCCCTACTCTACCTATCATAATAGCTTCCATTTGTTTGCCCTCTCTCGCTCCCCACTTACGCACCAGTAAGTCGCCTGAGTTTGCTCTAGACCTCATGTTGAAGGCTGATGTAGGGTTCAGGCATTAGGATTTAGGGTTGAAGGTTTAGATTCCATAGGCTCCGCACACCAGATCCGAAACCATGTAAGGTTTCACTTTTTGCTTCGGTGAGTGTATATAGGCCTTTCAGGCACTAACTGACGGTGACCGTAACGCTCCTTGTACCGTCCAATGGCACACGTACTTGGGCGGGTCATAGGGCTTTTCTGGGTTGTGAGAAGATGAAGGCATCACTCTGTTCACGGCTTGCGTCCTCTAAACCACGCGCGCCTAACGCTAGCTCTCAAGATACAGGCATATCCATTTGCGCTGAGGACCCCATCACCTTGGCAGGGTTTGCGCAAATTCTAGGTATTCATAGCAGCCCTGTTCATAAGCACTTCTAGGCGATTATTGACGCCTGCTCAGACAGACTGTTCGTTTATGAGCATAAAGCAGCCAGCACCGGACCTCAAACACAGCCGTGGAACGTTGAGGCAGATGCCCCTGAGGAGTCGATCGAGGTGGAAACGCAGCACAACTACAAGTGCCTTGGCGGTTTACCGAGACCCCTATTCCCTACGCCTTCTTCTAGGATAATTGCCCAACCTCATGCCCAGTATCTTTTGTATACGAAAATAGGTAACCCACAAAAGGGGTAGGGCATAAAGGTCCAGGTGGGGTTCAGAAAACATACCCCCAATCTGTAACCCCGAAACTAAAGCCCAAACCCTAAATCCGGTTACATAGTCCAAGCTGTTCAACCTTGGAATTCTTCCGAGGGGGTTCTCTTCACGCGATCACCTCACCAGGGAACAGGAGAATACGTTTGCACCATTGGGGCTTAGGGTCTGTGGGTTAAACTCTGGTTTCGGGTTTTGCGTTTTGCGTATAATCAGAGTAAGACTTAGAAACATTAGCAAATCCAAGCATCTCAATAATTGGCAGCACGTGAACGGCCCGCGCTTCCCCGGGTTTCCCTCTTTCGGGCTTGGACTCTTGCGGCGTCTGGGGGTTTGCTTTGTACCTGGAGTCGGGTGCGTTTTCAGATTTGTGATGTCAGCCTCTCTGTGCTCCTGCAAACCGCGCCCTGACACTGAAAGCCCTACCTTCTGGATACCCTGTGTTCAGTTAACTGCTTGCGTCTCTATACAGCAACTGTTGCGCCGAAAGCCCCAAAACCCTAACAGTTGTAGACATTAAGCTCTGAAATACAGACCTCTGCAGCCCCAGGCCCTAAACCCTAAAGCCCTGAACCCTAAACCGCACTGCTCAGGTGTCATCAAAACGTGGTCTTCAAGATCATGTGCAGAACTGCCTCGCGTCTGCGGTGCCTCCCTCTAAATTGGAGGTTTACTCAAGGGCTCTACTTATAGGGGTTTAAGAGTTTAAGGTGTTGAGTTTAGGGTTTAGGGGTTAGGGTTGAAGGCAAGGGCTCCTTCGTAGCGCCTTTATTTTAAAAAATGTTTCGGCTTCTTGGTAAGGGATCAGATTATATTACCAGAAAAGGACTATACGTAAAAGGTTCTGGGTAGGGTCGAAGGTCAGGGTTTAGAGTTTAGGGTTGCGGAATTTCAGGTGCAGGGTCTGAGGCCTACGTCAAGGGTTTCAGGCTCGTACCCTAAACCCTAAACCCCTGGGTTTTTGGATCCTTTTAAAGGATTCTACGGGACTACATTTACTCAAATCCTTGCTATGTTAAGGCCATATTGGGGAAAGCTTTTAGGGGTACGACCTTGAGGATACAACCCTGGAGGCCTTAATTAAGGCTTAGGGTTCATAGCTTTAGGGTGGAGGGCTTCATGTTTGGGGCTTTGGGGGCTGCAGATCTAGGATTTCTTGCGGTCAGGGTTTTTGGGGTTTAAGGCAGAGGTTTAGGGATTTTGGGTTTCGGGTTTAGGGTTTAAGGTCGAGGTCTGGGTTTAAGGTTGAGGTTTTGAATTGTAGGGTTTCGGGTTCAGGGTTTAAGGTCGAGGTTTGGGGGTTTAAGGTTCAGGGTTTGGGTCAAGCTTTATGCTTTTTGTTTCGGAGAGGGCTATATACAGCGGCTCCCTCAGCTTCGCATCGTTTACAGTCGACACCTGCGCCCTGGTAGGTTAACATGCTGCACATGTACTTTAGCATGGTATGCCAATTTTCATGCTCCTGCGTGTAAGGGTTGGATTCAATGGCTGCATGGTAGAGCTTAGGCCTAGGGATAATAAATCGGTTGTATGATGTTCATCCCTAACCCTAATAAGGGTCCAGTATACTTTAGTCATATACTCTGCAATTAGCGTTTCAACTTAGGTCTTGGGAAGTATATAACAAGTATATAGTGTGGACCCTCAAATACCCAAATGATTTGGTATTGGGATCTGCGTAATAGTAGTTATAGTTGTGGAGGACCCCCCCCCCACCCTTTAATAGTGGTTTTATAAGAATATAAGAGGACCCTACTACAATCCCTATGAACCCTTATAGTCACTATTACTGGGTGGGGCGGTCCACCTAAGTTATAGTGCACCTTTTGGTGAGCCTTTGGAAATCAAGTGCTGGAGCCACCTTGCAGAGCTCAGGTATACCTTTGCTTACTAGCCTGTGTCAACCTAAACCCTACACCCCCAAACCCTGAACCCTAGACCCCTAAACCCGAAGCCCTAAACCCCAAAACCCTAAGCTCCAAAACCCTAAACCCCCAAGCCCTTAACCCCTAAACCCCAAGCGCTAAACCCCTAAACCCCTTAACTCGTAGCCCTAAATCACGAAGTTGTTAAGGTCTGGGTCTGGGTTCGCGGGTGTGTGGTGTGAGGCGTCTGTGCTGTTTACACCCGAATATCTCAAGGGCCCCAGCCTAATCTAGCCAAAAACTCCATGTCATGGAAGTGCTTCATAACCCATAGCTTTCAGATAAATCCAGTTCTACCAAGTACTTAGTTGCAAAGGAAAGTGAGTCTTGAGCAATCTAGAGTACCCTATGCTCTACACCCCTGAATCACACCTGGCCCATTGAAGACAAAGGGGCTTCTCAAAATGTGGTCTTCTTAGGGACCCAAAACCCAACCCGTAAAGCCTAAACCCTATGCAGTTGCGAAGGAACTACAGAGGTTTCCTTTCAGGATTATACACAGATTAGGGTTTAGGTTATGTACTAATGATGTTCCATTGAGAAACTCCCGGTTGGGAGCTTCTCAACATTTATCCCCGCAGCGCTCATAGTGGCTGCATATGGCATAGGCATTTCCTAAGAGTAGGGTTGCCTTTTTGAGGGTCCTCCAATCAAGATTGCAGTATTTGCGGGTCTCTATTTGGGTCCCCCATTTATGGAAACTACCGCATATCCCCAAAATCCTCAGGGACCCCAACTTTGGGCAACAGAAGTCACAATGAAGCTCCTAAATCCCAAGCAATGAGGCTCACATTTGACAGCCAGTGCCAGACTAACGACCAGGCATCGGGTCTATTCTGGCGAGGGCGGGGCCAGGGAGGGAAGTGTGTAGCCTTTTTGTGTCGGGATGGGGTGATGTCAGTGTATGTATGTATGTATGTATGTATGTATGTGTGTATGTATGTATGTATGTATGTATGTATGTATGTATGTATGTATGTATATTCATCGCATACTTACACAGTATATGTGTACGCTCTATTTGGCTGTAGCAAGTAGGCCTAGCTAGGAGATAAGGTACTTCCACTTTGCGTGAGAGTGCTAGACAAGGCATTCAAGGCCGGGAATTGTGACTTCGCCGTTCTGTATGATGCTTAGAAAGGAGGGGCCTCATCCTGCCCTGCTGTATTTACAAATAAGGTTTAGGGCTTAGGATTTCAACCCTGCATGATCCCATGAAGTCAATGTCCAGGGACTTGTGCTTGTGTGTTCCTGCAGGATTTCGGTACTCGCGGTAGTTGTAAGTTGGCGTATTGGGGATAAGTCCCAGTGAGCTCAAGTTCTGAAATGTTCAGGTATAATCCTGAAATTGCGGTGAACACTGGGCGGATGTCACTGCCTTTGGACTATTGCTAAGGGGTATGGGGACATTTTTCCTACTTCTGAGGTCCAGGTGCGGGCACAACTCTATACCCTCCAGATTTCAGAGACTTGTATAATTTCTATTTAACCTGTATAGAACCCTTATGCCGCCTACACCCAAACCCTTCATTCACATATCCTGTATAGCATCCCTATGCCTATATCTCTAAACCCTGCACCCTAAAGCGTGTGTCCGCACAGGACACGCTGTCGATCTTTGCCGATGCCAAGCTGAGTCGCTTCTCAGCTGCACGTGGTTTAGGGTTTTAGGGTTTAGGGTATATGGGTTGTAGGGGTCTCCCAATCAAGTACCAGTATATACTTGGGGGAATATTCATTTGGAGCTCGGGTTTAGGGGCTTCCCATTTTTTTTGGCTTTCTAGAATATGGCTATTTTGGGGTCTACATTGGTTCCCCAATCAATGGAAACCACCATGCATGGGGTTTAGACATCAGTGGTTTAGAGTTTGAGGTTTTGGCTTTAGGTACCCGGGTCGAACTTGAAGGAGGTTGATGGGGGTTTAGTTTAAGGCTGAAGGCTTAAACCAGGTGTATTCCGCTACAACTACGACTACGAATAACACTGGTGTTAATTTGCCTACCTAGTGGGGCCTGGGGTTTGCGTTATTGAAGGCTTAGATTGAACGCTGCCCGCGCCTGCCAACAGTTCGCACGGCACTCGAGGTTCAGCTACCAGGACGTCATAGGGATGTGCATGCCAAGGCTTAGGGTTCATGAGCAGAATGCCGGGGGAGTTACAGGTTCTGCGGATTTTCCGGATTTTCCGGCAAAGAACGAAAGGATCACCATAACTCGTTGTGGTGAGTTCACAACTTGCATGTAGTCGTTGTATGTTTGACCCCACCCAAAATGCGCAGTGTCTATCATGTGCGCCATGCTGGATTTATGAAGGCGGGCATTTTTGCAATCTCCTCTTGCAACGCTGCCTGAACTGTGGTGGCCCATCATATGGGAAAAGCCCAATGTTCATCTTCTCAAGATTTGAGTCTAGGTTTAAGGGTTTAGGGTTGAGATCAAATCTGAACCATTGCTTCAGCTGTTTGAGGGAGGTAGGTAATGGACCACACAGGCTGGCTCTCATGGAGCCTACAGACTACAACCCAAACCTTTCAAGACTTGTTGGAAGGTATTTCTCCACGCGGATGCACCTACGTGAATAGTATACGACTTGGGCTTCAATGGTTACCTGTGCAGGTATCTTGTTTTGGGGTATCAGTATATGCTGTCTGGGTCACAGGACCCTTTGGGATATGCAGTTTCCTGAGTCGTAAAACCCTCCTCAAGCCTAAACCTTAAACCCTAAACTCTAAACCCCTACATCTAACCCCCCAAAACCCCAAAACCTAAAACCTAGACACTAATCACCAGCCCGCGACATGAAGGAAAGTTGGCTGTCTGCTGTGGTAAACAGCCTGGATTTGGGGGCGTCGTAGCCTCGGCAGTTCGTTTAGGTTTCGGGTTTAGGAGTTCAGAAGAGTGACCCCTCAGTTCCAGAGAAGCAGCCCAAAGTTTCGGGCTTAGGGTCCACCGTAACAGTCGGCTTTTCTACCCGTCTGGATAGAGGGCATTATTATTGAGAGGTCTAGCAAACAGTCGTCCATCCGGGCATGCAGGGGTTGGTTCAGGGATTTGGACTGTTATCATAACAAGGTCCATGATGTAGGGTCTGCAGTTCGAGGTCACGTAGCTTCTACAGGCCATAGTCCCGCAGAAGAAGGTTATTTATGGTGGGTAAAAATTCCCCTGTGGACCAAACAGTTCAATATGTAGTGCCAAAGACAGTAAACATACAAATCATCGTAATAATAGTTCTTTTAGTAGCGGGAAAAATTAGGTATTTGAACCATGCGTCAAAGTAGCGACGACTTTTGGAGATAGGTGGTTCACCCGATCGCGGGGTTCTGAGGTCAGCTGGGAAAATGGGTAGCCAAACTAAATAACCCATTGTTAAACATGAGTCCTAAAGAGCCATTTGCTTGGGCTCCCTCATCACGGATCACGGCTTCTAGATCAGGCAAGTCGGAGCCCTTGGCGTTCCTGGTAGGTGTGAAGATATTAGCCTACTCTACCCTCACAAGATTTGGAACGCCTCAAAGGGGCTAGCAAAACTACGCTTCCTGTTCAGAGGGGCGATATGGCTCCATGCATTTTTGGGAGACAACAGTGCAACCACTAGGAAGGGCTCACCTTTTATGACTAGGTGATATCCTACAGTTTCCTATGTTTAGTGTTGTATATCGTATCGTTACCTGACCACCCCATCTACCCACCTCCCCAGGTTCCCCATTGACTAGGCTAAATGAAGTAGGAAAAGGGGGTTGGCTTGAAGGACCTATAGATATCCGTGAGCCCCCTATGCACAGGACTGGTGTTTCGTAATATGGCTACCTAGCTAAAAGTCTATCAATCCCTACATCATCTCAATTTCCATTCCATTTCCCATTTTTTCTCGGTTTGATTCCCCATTTCAATATCCCTGTATATAGGCCCCTTTGAGTAGATAGAATATGGGGTATATGGCCATATTCTATCTATTTAACGGGGACTATAACCCTCAACCCTAAATAATGGTTTCCGTTTTCTTTTCCATTATCCCCATGTACCCCCATATTCGATCTACTTAAGGGGGACTATACCCCTTGTTGTTGTATATCCCAAAGCCGTGAATCAGCTTGGATTGTCCTTGAAGACCCTAAAGCAAAGGGGAGCCTTGGAGCCAGGTAGCAGCGTTGAGCGTTTAGGGTTTAGGGTTCAGGATGTAGGGTTTAGGGTTTAGGGTTGATGGGTTTAGGGTTTAGGGTTCAGGATTTATGGTTTAGAGCTTAGAAACCATGATTATGTGTCCCTCAGCTGTAAGCCTAGTACTTGTTCTACCCAGGCCGTGCTCAGGATTCAGGAGATGGGAATCCTGGTGCTGTTCTTATTGGTAGTTAGTAGGGATCTGGAGAAATGGACAAGAGGACGGAAGCCCTAAACCCTAAACCGCGCTACGGGGCGCGATAAACAGGATTACATGGGAAAACGTGAGAGGACTCCGGTTTTGCGAAGCCCATTATCATAAGACGTGAGGTATAAGTTACTTGGGGTCATGCAAGATGGGGTTAGGAATTTCCCGCCTTCAATGGTGAAGCCCTTGCCCTACCCCTCTCACGATGATTATTCCTACTACAGCACACTATAACCCATTTGCGAATCCATTGCCAGGGGGGTGGGGATTTTGCTGGTGGGACGAAGGGGATGATCAGCCGCGGGATAACACTAGATTCCATTTTCTTTTCCATTATCCATATACTACCCGTATATAACCCATATATGATCCCTATATAACCCTATTCCATTATCTTTTCCATGATCCTTCTTGAGGTGGTTCAGGTCTACGGCAATGCTGCGTGGTTCGTGTGGCGAAGTGGCAGCGATCGACGCCGCAGCGATCGAGATGCCGGCTACTGGGGGTGTTTTGGCCGACACTTATACCCTAAAGCCCAAACCCTAAACATAACGGAGTGCAGGTGTGCATTCATGAAGGCCGATGAAGAATTTCTCGATGTGAAGGTTTGCAGAGCTTCATGCGCTTCCTATGCTGCCTAGGTCAAGGCATCGAAGATTCCCATAGAATAGGTTCCATCGTTGGCATGACATGCAGAGCCCACTCCCTCTACAAGTTCAAAGGGCTGCTGCCTAACCAAATTTGCACTATAGTTTAAATTCCTTAAAAGGGGTTCTATAGGGGATTTTATAGGAGGCTACTATAGGGGCTAGTAAGGGGGACACTAGGAGCATTTGGGCAAATTATGACAACCCACCCGACCACCTTTGTTTATGTCAAAAAGCATCCCCGAGTGGCTTAATTTCAGCTTCAAAAACTGGGTTGGCCTCTGGGATCTTTTTTCGTTTCCCTTATTGATATGTATATAAATTATATAACCATGATAGTAAATGCGTATCAAAAGGCGGAGAGTTTAAAGGACATTCCAGAAAATTATGATGAATGGAGGGCCAGCATTACGCAAGATAATGCTCCAAGAGTCAAGGGCAGAGCCGGCTGTTTAAAACGGTTACCGTCTTACACAGATGCTTCTCCGAATAAGACGACACGTGATCGGGATAGTAGTATAGCCACGTGGCTTGGATCTCTAAACCCTAAACCCTAAACCCCAACTTGTGGCTCCAAAGTTTCTGATTTCTGCTGCATGCTACCACCAAGGTGGCGGATGATGGTGGATGTGGCCGCTGCCTCAGTGAGAGTAACAGCACTGTATCATTGGGGCTACAGAGTTCTTTAAAAGTGTGCAGGAACTGAATCAGGATGTCAAGAGTAGCAAATTAAGTTGACCCTTCACCCTGAACCATATGAGCCCTGGACTAAAGTTATAGAATCTTCCTCAAAGGTGCCCCCTGAACCGTATGTACAGCCCCACAGGATCCCCCTTAGGAAGTCAGGACTGGCCCCTTGTCGGAGCTAGGATAGCTTTGAGGTGTCAACTAGCAGCGCAAGTACCAGTCAAGGGCTTAGAACCCTGGCAGTGAATCCAGATATGCTATAATCTAGTTACCCCAGTAGTACCCCTTTTCCCTCATTCTGGGGGGTATCCTTATTAAAGAGCAGGTAAAAGGGTACCCTTACTATTAAAGAGTTACTGGGATTCTAGTAATGGCATGCGCCTTTTAGAATGTACAGGAGGGAGGGAGAGGGGAGAGGGAAAGGCCGAGGGAGAGGGAGAGAGTAGGGGTTATATAAGGGGTTATATAGGGGTTATATAGGGGATAACGGAAAAGAAAATGGAAGCTACTATAGTATAGGTCTGAGGTTGCAAGTATTTCTCAACCTTTATGATGTGAAACCTGCTAACCCCTTCACCAGAGAGGCGGGCATTCATGGTCGCATGCTCAGCCCCTTGTGAAGATCATTGTGAAACTAAGGTCCAATGCAAGGCCAGCGCTGTTGGGCAGGGTTTTGCCCGTGATTGAGGTCCAGGGTATTTGGTCTGCGTGCAAGCGCTGCTTGGAAGGTCAATGGTATGCTTACCACACTTGTAAGCCATAAAGTAACCCAAGTATCCCAATTATCATCACAAAAACCCGCTGACTCTCCAAGTATTGTCGTGATGGTTTCAAGCCTTCAAGATCAGAACCCTAAACCCTAAGAGTAGTTTCCATTTTCTTTTCCATTATCCTTATATAACCCCAATATAACTCCTAAACCCTAAAAGGGTAGTTTCCATGATCCCTATATAACCCTAAACCCTAAACCCTGAATCCTAAGCAGCCTTCAAGGGGTTTATAAGGTAGTGGTTTAGGGTTTAGGGCTTAAGGTGTACCAAGTTGGGGGCCCCATATTCAAGGGATTCTACTATATTGGGATCTTTATTGGGGCCCCCTATTGTTGGGAAACTACCAAATTGTAACCAATATGATGGTCCTGGATTTGTTGCATAAACAGGGTCTGGGGTACCTCAAGTAGACCTCAACCTGATACTGGCAATTTTTTCAGGCCCCTTCAGCCCTTAGGAAACTATAGGAATTATAAGGATTATGTAGGGGTTATATAAGGGTTATATAGCGTTTATATAGGGCTTATATGCGCATATAAGTGCTATGTAAGGGGTTATATAGAGGTTGTATATGGGATAATGGAAAAGAAAATGAAAGCTACTGTGGTACAGGTCTGAGGTTGGGAGCAGGTCAGTGGCTCATCCAGGAAAGCCGTTGTTGAAGCTTTATCACACTGGCATCCTCGTGGTTGAGTGATTGGAGGTTGACATTTTTCATGTGCTGCACTTCTTGCATCGCGGGCATATGCAGAGCCGGGCACATGAACAGCCTTACATAAGCACTTCCTGGAAACCAGCATCCCTACGAACTGCCATCTAGCCCCAGTTCCAATCGCATGCTTCATGCTCTTTTCCATTTGACTCTAATATTGGGGGTAATAGTCCCTATATGGTTCCACGCAAACCCTAGATTAAAGAGTGCCCAGCTCACCCTATACCACTCTAGTCCTCAACCCTAAACCCTGTATCCCGTTTAAAGGGGATGGTAAATGAGCCTACAGGATGGATGTATCGTCTCCCTTAAGTAGATCGAATGTGGGGTATATGGGGATCTTATTTAGGGTTTAGGGTTTAGGGGTTAGGGTTTACGGTTTAGGGGACTATATCAGAATGACGCCAGTGATCATGTGAGTCTTCTTTGCATTCTGAAGACTTTTCGCAAAGCTCTCGTGCGGGATTTAGGGATTAGGGTTACTTCCAGGGGAATCCCGTCACATGGTTGAGGGTTTAGAGTCTTGGGTTTAGGATTCATTGTTTGTACCCAGGGCTCCCAGTTCCGTACATATTAGGCTACTGACCTATGAAAGTATAGAGTACAAAGAACCCAGAATCCATTATTTAGGTAACTGGAGCTCCGGGGTAAATTTGTTTGTACCTTAAACCCTAATAACCATAAATCCTACATAAGCACCCGTTTAAGGATTATAGTTCATTTCTTCCCTCATATCCAGCGTTTTTTTGGCCCACCGTGTGCGGGGAGGCGCCGAACGAAGCCAAAGCACGCGAGTCTCTCGCGCCTCGGCCAGTACAGTCGAGCTTCCTCATCTGGGCCCCAAAGGATCCATGTAGGTGTATATATATATATATGTACATATGTAAATATGGTAGTTTCCCAAAATAGGGGACCCCAATATAGGCCCCAAAATACTAGAATCCTTATTATTGGGACCCTTAAAAAGGTACCCCTAATTTTGGGAAGTCCCCATACAGTATATGGTTTAGGTGTTAGGGTTTAGGGTAGGTAAACGTTATATACCTAGGGCCCCGTCTCGCAGCCCCTCAACCCTAAGCCCTAAGCCCCGTAAATCTACGGGATCCGTTACCTAGACCTCCCAAATTCCCGTGATCATGGCTGTTGGCCCATACAGTCGAATAAGGGGCTCCCAAGTTCTCATGATAATGGCCCTCAGCCCCAGAATAATGGGTATCAAGGGAATCATCTTGGGTACTTGGGAGGTCCAGGTATGCTTTTGGGAGATTAAGTCAGGGCTTCCCTACATGACTGCACCCAACATTTTCTGGAGTTTGGGGTGCACTTCGTCCGAACAATTTAGAAAGCATTTTTTCTGCAATCAGATAACATCCCTCAAATTGGGGTTATCCACCAGTTGCTTGCTTTCTCAGGTATCTGAAGCGTTTGGCGCCAATCAAGCCAGCCACAAGATCGTTCAACAAACCCCATGTGCAAGGCCCAGATACCTCCTACTATGGTACAACAGTGGAGGAGAACTCTTGCAACATCTGTACGGTGTCAATAGACATGTTTATTAAACAGCCTTGGAATTACCCCGAGTACAGGGTATGTCTCACCGTGGGTCCAAGAAGACCAGAGTACGTAGTACTTCTACAGGCATTAGGGCCCAAAGCCATTTCCCTAAACCCTAAATCCTTGAACCTACCCTGAAACCTACAACATGAACCCCAAGCTCTAAACCCTGAACCCTAAACCTTAAACCCTAACCCCTGAACCCTAAACCATAAATTCCGAAACCCTAAACCCTTAAACCTTGAACCCTAAACCCCAAATCCGTATACCTTGAACCCTAACCCCCAAATCCCTATACCCTGAGCCCCTAAACCCCAAATCCCTAAACCAATAAACCAATGCCACAAAAAGAGGCCCTGCTTCTGCGGCTCCTTGGGGCACTTCCCCGGCCCCCGCCGCCGCGACGCGCCGCCTTGGCGTCGCAACTTGGCACTCCAACCTTGTGAGGGATGTCTGGGTTTAGGGATTTAGGGTTTAGGGATTTGGGGTTTAGGGTTTAGGGATTTGGGGTTCAGGGTTTAGGGGTTCAGGGTTCAGGGTTTAGGGTTTAGGGTTCCGGGTTTAGGTATATAGAAATGTGAAGGGACATATCGTGATAGGTAGGGAAATCTAGGTGGTTGGTGCTCGTAGTACCGTGGGGCTTAGGGCTTAGGATTTGGGGCTCAGGTTGAGATTTGATTAGATAAGCGTTTTTTTTTTTTTTTAATAAGGTTTAGGATTCAGGGTTTAGGGTTCTGGAATCAGGGGTACCTTTTTTGGGGGAGTCCCCAACTACCTTATAGGAAGTTCCGGGTTTTAGGGCTAAGAGACCCTAACCCCTAAAACCTAAACCCCGTGGGGTGTCATAGGGTTTAAAGCTCTGAAAAGGGCTGTAGTGGGTTCACGGTTTAGGCTTGGAGACTTAGGCTTGGAGACTGAAGGTGTGGGTTTAGGGGTTAGGGTTTAGTGTGCAGGTTTAGGGCTTGGGATACAGGGTATGGATTTAGGGAGTAATTAGGGGTTCAGGGCTTTCTTGCCAAGGGTGTACGCTCTCAGGGGATAGGGTTCGGAAAGCTAGGTGGCGATACGGTAACCATAATACACTTAACCCTAAACCCTAAACCCTAACCGCGTGGTGATGTTCTTAGCGGACACTACGGGATGAGTAGACCGTTCAGGGCTTTCAGAGGCTCGATCGCTGAACCCACCCTAAATGGAGGTTTACGAAAATTAGGGATACCATTTTGGGGGTCCCCATAACAAGGACTATAATATTTTGGGATCTATATTGGGGTCCCCCCATTTATGGAAAGTACCAAGTAAAGCACTTCTAGGTCAGGCTTACAGGGGTAGACTCCCTAAACCCTAAACCCTAAGCCCAGTGGACAGATAGGACAAATCCCCTAACCAGGACAGCTTGCAAGGTTTAGGCTTTAGGGACTTCTCAGCCCATCTGGCGTCCGTGCGCTACACTAGGGTTTAGGGTTTAGGGTTTAGGGTTTAGGGTCCTGAAGAATTTCCGGGAATCTTTGTTTTCTTGTCACTTTCAGTTTTCCATGTAAGATATGGTCTAAGCTCCTAGTATCCCTGATTCGATCCCTGATTATAAGCCCTACAATACTCCACTAGATGATCCCTTATATAGCCCCGTTTGAGTTCTGACTATTCGTCATGTGATGCTCCATTACTGGAAGTCTGCCGGTGCTGAGGGCATGGGGGCTAAGGCGCATTGGGGGAGTACATCCTGACTGCATTTGTTTTGTCCAGTGGCTTTTGCGGTCTACACGGTTTAGGCTAAGCGGCTTAAGGCTTCAGGAGTTTTGCTTGTGCAGGCCGTCCCCTCCCAAACCACAGCCAACACAAGCAATGCGTGAATCAATATTCCACACCAACCAGGACCCCAACAAACAAGCTACCTCTTTTACGGTCGCACGTGCCAAAGTTTGGTAACCTACAATGTGACACCACAAGTGAACCTATTCTAAGCTGTGACAAAAACTTCCGTGCTCATAGAGCCCAGAAACATTTACAGTAATGTTCTGCTGTGGCTATTCTTGTACCCTAAGCTACCAAAACCTAGTAGCGTCCTATTATAAACCCTAACATAGAATCTATAGGGACCTACCAAAAGGTAGGTTTTGGTAGGTGATTGTAGTCCCCCCTATACCCTAAACCCAAAACCCTAAAACCTAAACCCATTATACTTCACCTTCCCTACACCGTAAACCCTTGAACCGCGTTGTAACCTTGGCATCCTCCGCTTCTCTGTACCCTTAACCTCCCTACAATCCCACAAATTGACAGGAATGTTATTAGGGTTTAGGGTTTAGGGACCCCAACTCCCTCCAATGCGAGGCATATGGTAGTCATACAACCCTTGCTTTCAGGGTTGCGGTTGCCAAAATCCGGTAACCCCTAAAATCCCTAGAAGCCCGATTTCCACGTCATTGCGTTTCCTTTCCGTTTGATTCTCCATTACGTCAGCCCCCACTAGCAGTTGGATAATGTTTAACAATAGTTAAATCTGATTATCTAGAGCCCTTAAAGTTCAAGACTTCTGTCAATGGATGCGGGCAGGACCCAACCTATACCCCATACCCTCAAACCTCTCATCAAGCTTGATCTGGTTCCGCGCGTCTTTCCCAAAGCCTGCCCCATGCTAACGTCACACAATCCAAAAAGCACTGCGGCGTCTTGTTTAGGGTTTTAAGCTTAAAGGCTACAGGAGAAACACTGAGCTGACACGCTTGGTTGCTGCATGACGCTAGTCAAGCCGCTTCAAACTGGCAAGCAGAAATGAAGGTAGACAAGTTGGGAATGTTCATGCTGGCTGCTAATTTCTCACTCAGCCCGTATTTGGCTGCAGCCGCAACGTCATCGGGCTTGCTAGAGCCGGAATTCTGGAGTATGTTGCATACTTCAGAAACATGTTTCTTGAAAGCTATGGCCTGTCCTCTGAACTGCCCCTGAGCCACTTATCCATTGCTTCCTTAGTATTTGCCGCGGGAAGAGTCGAGGGCTTGTCTGCAACTGGCTTGGAAAAAGCAGCCTCAGCTGGAGAGTTCGTTTGGGGGAGGTCAACCCTTGCTTTCAGAAACCCAGGGCGCCAAACCCCTTAGCCCGAGTCCCTTGACTGAATCACCAAGCCCCAGCGCCGGAAACCCCAAAGCCTAAAGCCTCAACCCTACTAGTCCCAAATCCCTAGTCCTTAGACCTAGCCCCACCCTATATATCCATGGCGTATGTACCTTTTCTTCCCTATAGTTTCGGAGATTCCTGGGCTCTGTAGTTCCCTTTATTATATTGATACAGACTATCCCTAGCTCCTTAGCTCTCCCCAAAAATTTGGGCAGCTATACCCCCCAAGCTCGCCATCCCTGGCCGTCCTGCTCAGAGACTACTAGCTGTTGGCTCCATACCTCGTGTTGCAGGTTTAGAGTTTGGGAGATAGGGGGAGGGTTTAGGATTTAGGGTTGAGGGTCAGGGATCTGAGGGTTTAGGAGTAGGGGCGGGTTGAGGGTTTAGGGTTGAGGGTCAGTGATCTGAGGGTTTAGGATTGAGTTTTTTAGAGAATTTGGAGAGTAGGGTTGGCGGTCTAAGGGTTCCGCTTGATGGTTCAGGGTTAAGGGTTTAGGGATGTTGGGGTTCAGGGCGGGGGGTTTAGGATTGAGGGTTAGAGATCAAGGGCTGAAGGTTGAGAGTTAACGGTGAAGCCCCTAAACCCTAAACCCTAACAGGGTTGTAGGTTCAGGGTTCCAGGTTGGAGTCTTAGGGAAAAGGGGTCTGGATTGAGGCTTCGAGGCTATAGGATCCCAAGTTAAGGTTTCGGGTTTAGGGGGGCCTAGCATTAAGCAAGCACTGCTTGGTGGCTGAACCAAGTAAAATGCCTTTCTCCGGGAAAAAACACTATGCGCCAAAGCGGGATCTTGGTGTACTGTGTATTCGGGGCAATATAACCCTGAAAAACTAGGAGCCAAAGAAGTAGAGAGAGGACATCTTCCCTAGAGCAGATGTCCCTCAGCCCCAAACCCTAAATCCCTAGACCCTAAACCCTGAATCCCTAATCCCTATAAATCCTAAACCCCTAGACCCTAAACCCTAAATCCCTAATCCCTAAATCCTAAACCCTAAACCGTTCAGGGGTCCAGTGGGACGGTTTACTTGAGCTCGGGATGATGTAGGGATGACTTGCCAGGGTTTAGGATTTGGGGTTTAGGGTTTGGGGCTTAGGTTTTAGGGTTTAGGATTTGGGTTTAGGATCTAGGAGGTGCGTTTGAGGGTTTAGGGTCCTGAACCCTGGGCTCTCAAACCTCGGGTCTCAATGCAAGTTAGTATGTTAGAAGCCCTAAGCCGTATAACTTCAGGCTTCTACACTAGGATTCTGACAGGAACCATCTTGCCGGGGGATCGGGGCAATGATGGGACACGAAATGGAAAAGAACATGTTAAAACTCAATCTATATACGGGTGGAATACGAATTCGGATTCTGTACTGCAGAGGCCTGAGTATTAACCAACGGAGTGTATGTGCCCCCCCCAACAAAAATTGGGAAATTCGTCCCCTACAATAACCCAATGCTCTATGCGTCCCGCAGAACGCAATAGCAAGGCCAAGAATTTCCTGGTGAACCCGCCCTACTGAAGGTGTAGAATTAGTTTGCATAGAGGTTTATAACCCCAAATATAAATCTTTGATGATCCCTCTGAACGTGTAAGTAACCCTTCAGTTCTAATGTTAGAGGGCTTGAAGCTTTTTGGTCAGACCCCGTTGCTGCTCAATCACCTGAGACCAAAAAACCTAGCGTACGGGGTATACTAGATTTATACTTCGGGTTTTAGGGTTTAGGATCTAGGGAAGACTTTGGGTGTCGTATACTATATTTCACCTACACAAAGATTGTGAAGGCAACTACTGGAAGCTTTTAAGCTTCTACATTGCCTCTACACCTTGACTTTCCGGGACTATGCTGGGCCTACTACTCTCATCCATCAACAGGGTTATAAGGGTATTTAGGGGAATGGAAAAGAAAATGGCATCTGCTCGTCTTTTGGGCTTAGGGTTTGAGACTGATAGCAAACACTCCCCTACGCAGTAAGTACTCCAGGGGGGGGGG